>JAEANM010000411.1:0-36789 GCA_017656035.1 Myanophis thanlyinensis | reverse complement strand
CGAGTCCCAGCCACAAAAACCAACACCGGACCCAAAACAACACAGGACACCATCACCAATCCCCCTCTCCAGACCCAAGCTCAAACCCATTTAGTTTTTCCAAAACTATTAATAATGAATTTCTAATGTAGTGTCTTTGGAAGGTATTTTGTTTTTCTCATACCATAGAAAAGCATGCCAACCCAACTAGAGATCATGTCCCTCTAAAGTTAATAGCCTTTTATGCTTCAAATTAATCCATTGTTTCACCCAAGTAAGTACTGAGGCCTGGTAGTACAACTCCTCATCTGGCAACCCAAAAACCCCTCTCTTTCTGGAACCTTCAACATTTTCAGGCTTATTCTTGCTTTTTTGCCTTGCCAAATATATCTTAATATTCTTTTGTTTAATTCTTCAAAGTATTTTTCCAGTTTTATCGGAATTGTTGAAATAAATATAATCTTGATAAAATATTCATTTTTATAATTGCTATCCTTCCTGTCAACAACAATTGCAAGTTTTTCCATTTCTCCAAATCTAATTTAATTTGTTGCATCAACTTATAGTAGTTATCCTCTTTAATAGTTGCACATCTTGCTGTTAATTTGATTCCTAGGTACTTTACTTTCTTAACTATCTGGATTTCAGTTCTTTTCATTAATTCTTTTTTCTATATTTCTCTAAGATTTTTAACTAGTAGTTTAGTTTTTTTATTTTATTTTCAATCCTGCAATTTCACCATATTTTTCTATTTTTTTATTAGTTTAGATCCATTTTCTTGTGGATCTTCTAAGATGAAAATCATATCCTCTTTAAATGCCTATAATTTACATTTTTCTTTTTTATTTCCATGCCTTTTGTTTCTATGTCTTGTCTAACGCTTCTGTTCAGCACTTTCAGTGTATGAATAGTGAAAGGGACAGTAGACATCCTTGTCTTGTGCCTTTTTATATATTAAAGTTCTCTGTCATGTCCCCATTTACCATCACCTTGGCTGTTTGTTTGTGGTATATTGCCTTGATCATGTTGATAAATCTCTCACCAAAATCCATACATTGTAATTGTAATAATATAAATTGCCAGCTCACATTGTCAAATGCTTTCTGTGCATCTAGGAGAATCAGAACCATTTGTTTTCCAGGGTGTGCTTCATGCATTGAGCTTTTTAACATTCAGCAGAATCTCTAATCTGACATTATTTGTAGTTAGAAGTTTTTGAATGGCTGGGTCTATTTCAGAAATGATTTCTTCCTATTCTTGAATGATCTGTCATTCTACATGATGTTTGATATGTCTGGATCTACTATTAAGAGACAAGTGAATTTCTTAGTGCACATACACACACACACACTTAAGTTAAATGTAAAATTCATGTATGCCATTTCTTTATTTTAGGAAATTGATTATGAACAATTTTCAACCATAAACATTAATATTGGTGTGCGAAATGTTGCTCCTTTCCATTCTTCTGTGGCTTCTCTTTATCAACCTGCTGGAACCCCAATTGTGGTACAGATAACTAATGTAATTGAAGGACCATCATTTAGACCATCTACACTGACTATCACTGCATCTGAGAGTTTAACAAGTGAAACTATAAGCACTTACACTGTTGGGACATTCCAAGCCATTGATCAGGATACTGGAAAAGTTGCCACAAATATTCGGTAAGATAGCCTTTGGCCTGAAGCTTATGTATTCAGCTAGATAAAAGGGATTGCTTACCAATTACCAATTCTCTACTTCAATTTTTGTCTTCCCTCAATGAATGAAGATTTTATATGATTTTGGTATATTTAATATATTTAATATATTGTATATATTTAGAACTTTTATTTCTCAAATCCCCAAAACAGGATATTCAACATTACTCAACCTCAAGTATTATATTTTACTCAAGATTCTAAGCTAAATTATACCTGACTAGTGTGGTGCTCAATGTCTCATGGCAAAATTCAGCCAGTAAATCCAGAATTGATATTCAGCCTTTACAAGGGTTGCAGACATCTTGAGACCTTCTAACAAAAAAACATACATTAAAATATTCTGCATTTCTGAAAATTGCTCACAATAGTGCAGGGTGAAATACTTCAGTGTGATTATTAGCTGGTACTTTGACAGGTGGGTGGAGAAATACATTTTATTCCTGTGCTATTTTTTTTTTAAAAAGGCTAGCACTCTCAGAAATTATTAGGACTGCAACTGTCAGAATTCTTTTTTTCATGTGATGAGTCAATCAAATTGGACAGTGTGCATTAACACAAGTTTAGTGTCTGCCACTATTTTAACATTTATAATTCATTCTAAGCATTTCCATTGTTCAAAACACAGGTATGAGATAGGCCGTGATCCTGCTGCCTGGTTTCAAATCAATCCTCAAACTGCTGTCATCACTTTTAAGAAAATTATTGATCGAGAATCAATTTATGTAGTCAATGGGGCATACAAAGCAGAGGTGCTTGCTATTACCAGAGGTAAGAATATGGATTTTGTTTTAAAATTCATTATTGCTCATAAAAAGTGCAGTTAGAAACATGGAATTATTATTCTAAATATTTACTAGCTGTTTTGACTAAGTGGGAAAGTGCCCTTTGTAATTTTTAAATAAAAGAAACTTCCCTAAACATCTGGAACAAAGATTTTGCTGATTGTTTTAAATCACTATAGCAATATTTATCAAACTTGACAACTTTAAGATGTATGGACTTCAACTCCCAGAATTTCCCAGCCAGCCATGAAACTGCATTGCTAACAATTTGCTGTTCAGCTGCCCAGGGATGCAAACAAAAATTTGTACAGTATTGAAAACCACCATTTGTGGCCACACTTTTTAATCTTGTCATTGCTAGTCTTTGCTATATATTTAGAGATCTGACAAACTCTGGATACTGTTCTTCTATGCTTTTAGTGTTTTCCTTAGTTGTTATAATTCAATTAAGAATCTTTTCAATTAGCCTTCATTTTGGAAGATGCATTTAAAATTATATATGCCATTCAGCTATTAAAAACTGTTCCTTTGCTTCCCATCATTTCCTTATCTGCTCAAATTAACTTTTCCAGATGACCCTGGAGAGCCTATTGATGCACTGAATTTATTGTGCAACATACATTGTTGTGTGATGACATTTATTTGATTTATTTTCTTTCATGGGTATTATTTATTGCAGACAGCCCTTACACGACAGCCACTGGCACTATTATGCTTACTATTCAAGATGTCAATGATAACTGTCCTGTTGTGACTGAGGAGATCAGGAGAGTATGTATGGACAATCCATACGTGGTGATCACAGCTAAAGATCCAGATGATTCTCCATATGGGCCACCTTTTACATTTAGCATTATTGCTCAGCCTCAAGGCAGCTGGTGGGATATCAGAATAGTAAATGGTGAGTGAAATTACATGTTCAGAGTTTTTTCCATCTTTAATAATTATGCTCTTCTTCCCCACTCAACCCTCCCTTTACATCTGTTCTTGCTGGGGACTGTCTAACATTCTTCTCACATGTGGAATACTATATGTACAACCCATGGTTGCATACAAAAATCTATTGGTGACAACTTGGGCTTTTTAAAGAAGTCTTGAGGTCAAACGTTCATTTCAGACAACTGCATTACACTCCCCCACCCTCTTTCTACCTTCTGAATTTTTTGTCAAATTGTATTTTCTCCACTCATTGTAGGCAATAAGCCAATGAATAGGATCATACAAGGAAAACCAAACTAAATGAAATAGCTCTGGGGATATTTTAATTGATACATTTTATTGCTTTGAATTATCAATCTATCTGAATTTCAAGGGCTAATCCATCAGCAGTATATGAATCCCAGCACTACTGGCCAGTGGGATCATTTTCTCCTAGTCTCAGTTATTTTTAGAAAAGGAGGAAACATGGTCAGCAGTATGAAAATGAGGAGGAGGAGAATTTTTTTAATCAAATAGCAATAGCAGTTAGACTTACATGCCGGTTCATAGAGCTAAAGCAGTGTAGAAAACAAAAGTAATGCAATCCATTACTACTTTCATTATATGGTTTTAAGAGAATCTTGCTAGTCACAATGTGCTTCCCCTTGCCCACCATCTTCAAAAAGATGGTGTTGTCTAAGATGCTTTCTTAAATTATACTTCTGATCTGGACTACTGACCATTGTCAACAGCCTCCTGTTCCTCAAGATTATTCCTTGCTTTGGAAAGGCCTTGCTTTGGAAAAAGCTGAATACAATGGGTTCACATAATGTAATTCATCGTCAGTGTAAATGCCCCCTTTCTAACTCAAAATAATTAAACAATTCATGAAATAATTGCTAGAAAGTCTTCATTTCTGCCTCTTTCTCGCTCACACTTACCTTTGATCAATTCAATGAGTGCAATGCTGAGTACCGTATTTTCTTGTCTTCCCCATCCAAAATCAATTCTTTCAGTTGCAAAGTATTTCTGATACAGCAACAGAGCTGCAGGAGATGCGTGCGCCTGCGTATATGCATGTATGCCTGTGCTGCTGTTTGCTTTAATAGAGTTTTAAGTTTCTGTTACAATACCTTAACATACATTAAAGCCTTAATATACCTTAATATACCTTAATATACATTAAAGTATATCCCAAGACTTCTAGCAATTCCTGCTTCCTGACTTTACTCAACTTGCAGGGCTGACAAGGGGAGAAGAGGAACGGAAAAACATATAAAATTGAAGGCCATCACTGTGATCAGTCCAGATACAAACTGACACACAGGAAGTCCTCGGCATATGGCTCTTGGTTTAATAGTGGTTCAAAGTTATGATAGCCTTTGGAAAAGTGATTTATGATCAGTACTCACATTTATAATTGTTGCACAACCCTTGCAATCACATGATTGCAATTCAGGCACTTAACAACCAGCTTATATTTATAACCAGTTGCCGTTTCCTGCAGTTATGTAATTATGATTTGTGACTGGCAAAAAAATCCCATTGGAGAAGTTGGATTCACTTAATGATTATGTAAATTGTTATAAAACTAAGTCTGACTTAAGTTACTGCCACAGTGATTTACAACAGAAATTCTGGCCTCAACTTTGGTTGTAAATCAAGGATTATATATATATATATAATCCTTATATTCTTGCTTTGTGCCAAGAATACACACACACACACATATAGACATGCACATAAATATATAGTATGCCTATCCTGCTAAAGATTTTTTGTTCATTGAATTTTCATAGTCAAATTCACAATAATTATTTAGGAGAATGAACTTTAATTATAGCGGTTTCAAAGCAGTTCTTAATATAGTCCTTTCCCTTATTTCTCCCTCCAGGTACTTCTGCAGCTCTGTTCACTAACAACATAGAATTCATAATTTATGAGGTCCAAGTCAAAGTGACAGACAACAGTGGCAAAAGCTGTCAAAGGCCACTGGTAATTCCTGTGCAAGCCTGTCATTGTGATCAAAATGGAATGTGTGTCAGAATGGCTACCAAGAGAGTCAAAGTTATAATTATTGGTGGTGGTGGAGCTGGTGGAGGAATGGGTGGTGGAGGAGCAGGTGGTGGAGGAATGGGTGGTGGAGGAGCAGGTGGTGGTAGTGCAGGTGGTGGAGGAATTGGTGGTGGAGGAATGGGTGGTGGAGGAATGGGTGGTGGAGGAGCAGGTGGTGGAGGAGCAGGTGGTGGTGGTGCAGGTGGTGGAGGAGCAGGTGGTGGAGGAGCAGGTGGAGGAGGAGCAGGTGGTGGAGGAGCAGGTGGTGGAGCAGGTGGTGGAGGAACAGGTGACACTGGCTGGGGAACAGGTGGAGGTGGAGGTGGCACTGACTGGGGAACAGGTGGAGGTGGTACCGAGGGTGGTGGAGGTGGTGGTGGTATAGGTGGAGAACATGCACATGATGGCGTTAGTGGACATGTGATTGACTTAGGAGGAACAAGGCAAAATGGTGGAGATACGTCTCTTAGTGCTGCTGCCATTGGCCTCATGATTCTTGGAGGATTAATATTTGTGTGTAAGTATTGTATAAGGATATAATTGTTCTCTTTTTAATGTTTTTCCTATATAATATGATTTTTGACTTCTATAAAACTTTTTGCTGCAATATATAATCTTTCTATAAAATAAGCCATTTGATTCCCATTAATTGGGGAGGAATGATCAAAAACAATTCTGTTTGCATCCTCAAACTTTGCCTTAGAGATTAACTGGTAAAGTATACTGACAAAGCAGAATGTTGCTGTGAACGTGATTTCAATTTCTCCATGCGAGAAGAAGAAAAAACTCAGTTAAAAAGAGCTCTTCTCATGATGCCCATCTTGAGATGCATCATCTGCTGAATGAAAACGCACATGCTGATAATATTAGTTTTCAAAAATCTTTACTATTATCCTGAAAAATGTTTGCTCATTTATTTAAGAACGTAATTGTGATTTTCAAAGAAAATTTTTTCCAAGAATGTCTCTTAAACAAAAAAAACAACAACACATGAAATAATGAAAATTATCAATAAAAAGGATTTTAAAAGATCTATATAACAGATATATAAAAAGATTAATATATGGCACTGAAGGAATCAAAATTAAGTAGTATATGTCTAGCACCAACAAGCAGTCATGTAGATGCCAGGTGTGCCTGTCCAGAAAAAGGTTTCCAAAGTTGGGGGAGGGGGCAGCTGAGATAACTGCCCAAACATCCACTCAGCACACTTCAACCTGTAAAGGTAGCTGGAGCAAGAGTTTGCAGAAATGATTATACGGCTTTGGTAGACATTGTAGACTAGAAATAGACTGGTCCCTTGCTATTGTGTGCCTCTATTTATATACAGGTAAATATTTAGTTAACTGATGAAAAGTACATAACTTTTTTTTCATTTTGGTTTATCAGTGGTACCAATTCTGATGTCACAGAGTAATTGTTTTGGTCTGGGATCCAGACCTACTGGTGGAGTTGGAGCTGGATTTGAACCTGTGCCTGAATGCACAGAAGGAGCTATCCATTCCTGGGGAATTGAAGGAGCACAGCCGGAAGACCGGGTTAGTTCTTCACCGAAACACACAAAGCCATGTGAATATCCCCATACTGTATCTACTTGCAGATACATATTATTTCAGCAACTGGTTCCCTCCAGACACATTAGGCCAAGTTCCCACCAGATCCCCAATCACCATGACCAAGTAGTCAACTACAGAAAATCTTTATCCCTTCTTAGAGAACCTCCTTGCCACTATCCATCAGTAGTTATCCATTTTTTTATGACATAGGCAGGCAATCTGTACCTTGTTGGGAAAGAAAAGTGCAGTCTGCCTTTGCTTCCCATTGATTCATCACTGACATACTCTCAGAAAGGACAGATGAATAGGTAGACTCAGCAACAAAGAAGCCTAGAAAAGATTATTACTGGTGGATCTCAACAGGTACCCTATTATTCCAGCCAAAGGAAAAGTTTCCCTCAAGTTCAACTATGCTAGGAAGACAAGAGCAGGAAGTCAACCCCACAAGAAGGCTGATGCCAGTTTTATTGAGATTAGTTTAAATAACAGAATCTTGCATGTCTGATTCTGCTTCCTTCTTATAGTTCAGTGAATTAGGGAATTCTCATTCTGGACCTGAAAAATATTTAGCCCCTTTTGCCTCAGGTAATAGATTCTGCATAATTCTGTCCATCTTTCTTATTTTTCACATGCCCAGCATGACTCTGTGAACACAATCACGAGGGGGGGGGGATGTTGGCAACTCTACAGTAGTGGTTTGTAGCTACCTCATTCCAGGATGTTTTGCCTCAATGGCCTCTCATCCCAGTACTAATCAGGTGCAAACACAGATTGCTTCCAAACCAAGCAAAGATGTGCTGATACCAAACCAAATAGATCCATTGGCAGTACCATCACAAAGAATTATTATAGATTCTATAAGACATAACTAAGACCTACAGTATCTGCACACAAATCTACAAATCTTGTTGCTACCAATTGCACTACTGTTTTCCATTATATTAACAGTTCCTCTAATCACAAGAAAATAATCTCTAACTTAAATGTATGTTACTTATTAAAAAGTATATCTAATAACAGCATGGGCTTTCTTTACAGGACGTGTCAAATATCTGTGCACCAGTAACTGCTGCAAGTAAAGGGGAGTTTGCAGACTCTTCAGGTAAACAACTATTTAGTTGTTTAAACTAACATTTAACTGGCAAATTATGATAGTTGATGGGGATAGAAATAGCAGGAAAGTGAAGGAGTGAATGTGTCCTTATTATTCCACATGTAGTTCTTATCATTTGTGTAAACAGAATCTTTGTAGAAATAGTTACAAACATTGTTATACAAAGAGTATTTGCATAGAAGCATAGGAGTGATAATATAGAATATATATAAAGTAATGTATAATAGGATATATTCTACCCCATTCAATGCAATTTTGTGTCTGATTTCATATAGTATTGACAGGTAGGAAGAAAACTTGCTTACAGGCCCCTTACATGTTGGGTGCCACAGAGCTTGACACTTCCCCTTCTGTTTATATGAAAATGCTGGATGAGATCATCTTACAGTTTGGTGCCATATATCAACAATATGTACTTCATGGAGATAATGCCCAATTGCATATCTTGACCTCCTGGCTAGTTGAGGTAGTGAGTCAGTGTTTGGAGTGTTTGGAGGCTTTAGGCATCAATAGGGAAGAACATCCTCAGGCTCAATCCTATCAAGACTGAGTTTCTATGTATTTGTGCCCCCATTGCTGACTCTCCATTTTTGATGCTCCATGGAGTTGTAATTACCCATTTGAGATGTGTGCAATTTAGCAGTCCTCTTGAACTCTCAGTTCTCAAAGAGCAGGTGGAAGCTGTGGTTAACAAGGCCTTTTAGGGTTCTTATTGAAGACCGTCCACAAGCTACAGCCAGTCTAGAAAGTGACAGCACAGGCAATAAGGGAGTATTATATGTGTATCACTTTGCAAGTTGCACTGGTTACTACTAAGCTTCAGAGTACAATTCAAGCTGGTGGTTATCACCTTTACAGTGTTTCAAGGCATAAGGCTAGGCTACCTGAGAAACTGCCTATGTCTATCATCTTTTCCCATGTGATTGGGCCCAGCAGAGTGGGCGTACTGCAAGTCCCCTCGATTAAACACTATTGTTTTGCAAAATCCAGGAATTGTGCATACTCTGTTTCAATTCCTGCCCTTTAGAATGCTCTCTCTCCCATCAAGTGAGTTGTTTGTTATCACCTGTATGTTGTTCAATAAACTACTAACGAGCTAGTTATTTCTCAGGCCTTGAAGACCAGGCAAGTGTGTTGCCCTTTTGTTTGTTTTGAATAAAATAAATTATCATTATCAGATATCTACACAACTAAATATGGTGATGGAGGAATGGTGAATTCAAGAATTGAAGAAACAACAGGACTTGGAGTAGCAAAAGGCTATGGAACTACACTTGGTTATGGGACAACCACAGGCTATGGGACAACAGGACGGAAAGATACATTTGGAGGAATGAAAGAATACCGAGAAAGTGGTGTGAATATGGCTTTCCTAGACAGCTACTTCTCTGAGGTAAAGCATTTTATACTGTACCTAGCAAACTATTGATAATGGTAGTAAGTTATCATTAGAAATATTTGCTTAGGGTTATGTTCAGATTTATGAACACAAGTCTAAAATGCATTATGCCAAGTAATGGTAGTGGTGCAAAGTGTTCATAGCTTGCAGTATTTTATATTCCTTAGTGCAAAATTTTGACTGCCTTTCCACCGTATGAAGTAAAATGCAAATTATCCATGTTATGAAACGGGACTGTACAGCACTTTGAACTCCATTTGAAACAACTGATATAACTGAAATCCAAATTAATCACCCTGTTTTTAGTACTTACTTTTTAGAGGACATTTTGATATTCTTTCTCCTGTTAATGATAAACAATGCTAATTCTGTCTTGTTTATTTATTTTTAGAAAGCATTTGCCTATGCTGATGAAGATGAAGGCAGACCTGCAAATGACTGTCTCCTAATATATGACCATGAGGGCATAGGCACTCCTGTTGGTTCCATTGGCTGTTGCAGTTTCATTGGGGATGATCTGGACGAATCCTATTTGGATACACTGGGTCCTAAATTTAAGACCTTGGCAGAGATCTGCTTGGGAAGAGAGATTGAGCCCTTCCCAGATCTCAATATGCCTCTGCCCAATCCTGATATTGAGGTAAATCTGCCACCACCTGGAACCACAATTGTTGTTAATACATCTTCATCTATGCCTCAACCTACTGCTGTTGGTGGTACCACGGTCGTTACAGAAAATACTTACACCACCACTTCCAATGTACAACCTCCAAGGCCAATGCATGATCCCATGCTCCATGGTAACGTAGTTGTAACAGAAACATATACTTCAGGCTCAACAATGAAACCCCCTACACTTAACATTGATCCTCTGAGTGGATCAAATGTTGTGGTGCGAGAAAGAGTGCTGGCTCCTGGCCCAGTCACTGATTTGCATGGCATGATAGATATTCCCGACCTACCAGGTGGATCAAATGTTGTGGTCACAGAAAGAGTAATTGCTCCTAATACAAGGTTACCGGCTTCTTTGAGCATTCCTAATCTGACAGAAGGGCCAAATGTAATTGTGACCGAAAGAGTGATTCGACCTGCTGCTAATGTACATGGCAACATGACCCTCCCTTCTGACATATCAAGTGCCCGTAATGTGGTTGTAACCGAAAGAGTTCTGTCTGGAACAGGAGCGAGTGGTGGCTCTGGGAATCTGGCTAATGTACATGGTAACATGACCCTCCCTTCTGACATATCAAGTGCCCGTAATGTGGTTGTAACCGAAAGAGTTCTTTCTGGAACAGGAGCAAGTGGTGGCTCTGGGAATCTAAGCAGTGGTCCTAATTCATTGTTGGCTTCTGATAATCTTCTTAGTCAGACAATTGGAACAGCTTCTCCTGGTTCAACTCGAAGAAGGGTAACAAAATATAGCACTATACAGTATTCTAATTAGTAAAGATCACTTGCCACATGTTTCCCCTCCCCCTTTTTATTTTTTAGATTTGCTGCTAAATAATGTTTTTATTATTTATAGGTAGCAAATCAAAAATCAGAAAAATGATTCTTGTCTGAAACAGAATCACCTAACATTATTTAGTTATAAACCAAAATATAGGGGCACTGCCAATATAAGAAAATTCTGATATATTGCCTTTGGAAACATGATAGTGTACATAATGGAGGAATCACTAACAGAGCCTTTTTGTATATATTTGCTGTTGAGCAATATTTGGACCAACATATCACTTCCTCTTTGTACTTATTAACACCATGGTAAAGAAATGCAACTGTGCACAAAGTGATTTATAGGAACTGTTAAATTCTGGAATTCCTTACTGTATTTTAAAGCAGTTGCATAGAAACTGCTCCAAATAATGATCCGATAAATTCAGCATAGTTTGGTTTCATCTAAAAGCAAAACATAAGCAAAAAGTGCCACAGAAAAAAACGGCATATATTAATTCTATATCTCTGAACAAGACTCTGTGAATCACAATCAGTATAGCAGTCCTTAAGAATGACAATATTCTGCTATAACAATAGAAATGTGCAGGATGTTAACAGATTTAGGCAGCATATCATATATTGTGAAAGTATTTGTGAGTGGACAAATACTCATTTCCCCTTCATTTAAATTTCCATTTCAATCATATAGCAAAAGACAACAGCAACAATCACCTTCCTCTGATTATACAGAGACAGAAGTGCTATATGTGATTTAACCAGAAATTTGAATACCAAAATATTATTCTCTCAAGAAAATAAAGACACAATGTTTTTATCTACATCCCTATGAGCTGAGTTAAAATGAAGTATAGGTTTCAATAGTCAGAATCCAAAAGGCTATTTTAGGCTTAGAATTGACAAGAAAGTGGTAGAAATTTAGATCTATTCATTTTTTAATAGCAAATCACAATGCACTATTGCTAGTAATTCTCTCTGTTGATATAAGATTGTGAAAATTTTTAAAAATGTTGATTCTGTTCTCAAATAAGACTTCAGATGGCTTCCCATCAGTTTTTAACAATTCAGCTCTAACAAAACTCTGCTGTTTCAGAGTAACAGCTCATAACCATGTTTGGCATGAAAAAGTAAGATAGTTCTTTAGTACCTGACTTTCACAATTTAGATATGTACCATATGTAAACTAAAACTAGTTCCAATATAGAGAATACACTCCAATGTAAATACAGTTGTTAAACACAGGGAATTTTCCCCACCAGATTATGGTAAACTATCCCCTTTATCTTTTATGTACACAGTTAATTTTGGTGTGGAATTCTATAGAAAAGTAAGGATATGGGTTTTTATTTCTGCTCCTGGAGTTTTCTTTTCTTTCTTTTCTTTAATTTTCTTCCCAGTTTAACATGCATGTTGACCATCCCAAAAATACTAAATAAGATGTAAATACCAGAGCAATTTTTAATACATCTAACAACTTGATCTAGTATCCACACTTGATTTTTCTTTTGCAGAAAGCTTTCCCTATGGCTCTTTTTTCTACAGACAAAAATATGACAACATACCTTTAATTTGTCTTTGTATCTTTTTAAAAATCTGCCCAGACCTGCAACTTGCAAAATATTCAAATTGTGCATGTGTGTACTGTAATTCTTTCCCAAATAATCCTGGAAATCATAGTTTCACATACGAGACATCTTTCACTTACTTCCCCTAATTACTAACCTAATTATGTCTTGTAATTATTTAATGAGACATTAACCACTGTGTAAGTATTTCACGACACGCCTATTTTGTTATATGCAGAAATCACCCCAGTCGCTACTGTAGTTTTGCATAGTTCAAGTATGAAGCGTTTTATACCTCTAGAAAATTAACACCCATCTTTTAATTAAAATCTCTATTTTATTCTTGAGCTCAGGCAGCATGCATGACACATCCAGGTGTGTAGAAAAGGGACAGAACTGGTGTTGCAATACTGTAACGCTGCTTGTGTTGTTCGATTCACACCCTTCCTACCCCTAGGAACATTGCTGCTTGAGTTTGATTTGGTTATAGTAATACAGGGTAAAACCAAGGCTATTACATAGTCATTTGAATTCCTCTGTTAAAGGGAACACTATTTAACTGTACCCATGACAATATGTTAAATAATCTGAAGAAATGCTGTAATCCTGGGAGCTAAAAAAAGAAAAAAGGAAAGAAAATTGTATTATTTTAGTTGTAAGCTAAAACCCATGGCAAGTGTTTCTCTACAGGAGGAATCACGAAATCTGTTGACAAATGGCGTTCTACAAATATATTTCATGTTTACATTTTATAAAAGGCGTTAACATAAGCCTTAAAGAAATTGTATTTCTTACAAAATGTCTAATGAGCTAAAATATTATGAGATCATAATATTACAAAGCTGTATTTTTCAGTCATTTTTTATTATTTTTATTCTTCTGAAAACAAATTTTATGTCCGAATCCATGTTGTAGGATGCAAGTAATTCTAATTAAAACATTTTTTTTAATGAACAGCCTTCTAGGAAATAAATGTAATGCTGAAAAAATGTAGAATTTTTTTTTTGTTTTCCACCCAGAAACAAGTCTGTCATTCAAGTAAGGATGTCTAAATCCTTTCCAAGTACAAGCTCCCATTTCTGATTTTGGGTATGATTGTTTTTCAGAAAGAATGTTTTCTCTACCAATGAAATGTCACAGCTGTGGGATTACAATAAATTGGTACACAATCTGAAATTTGAAGATGTAACATAATATTAATAAAATGTCTAGGCAAATTTCTCTACTCTTAATGTTTATTTACTACTTAACATGATGTAGAACTCCTTAGGCTGAAATCTGAAGGACATAAGAGACAACAAGATTGCTTTTACAGTACTCACTCTTCATACCAACCATTTGACAGTCCGGTTTAGTTAAATAGCATTTTTAAAAACATGTCATTGAATCATACTGACTTGTTGTTTTTTCTATTAACAATTAAGCAAAAAATCCTAATTCCTTTGTTGTTGTTTTTCAAAATAGTGTTGCATAAATATTTCTTAAGCAAAACTAACAATACAATCCATTAGAAAATCTTCTAAACTAGATTACAATTGCAAGCATGTTCTCTCTTGAAGGAAAATAGGTCATCTAGAAGGAAGCATCTGCCATCAATCTTTAGCGGTAACCAATAAGGAAGACTGGTGAGAATTTCAATGTGAAATATCAAGCTTTTATCTTACATGCCTGCATACAAAAAGCTAAGTGATGCAATCCTAAATGTCCAGTAATGGTCTCTCTTTTTTAATATAACTCTCAATCTTTGCTTTAATGACACCGCACCATGACAGCTAGGTAGGGTGTGGCTATTAATGTGACTCAAAACTGAGCTAAGCAGACAATATTTCAGAATCATTCGTATACAGTAAAAGACAGGTGAAACCCTCCATAAATGTGCTACGTATACAGCATTGGTCCAATCACTGCAAAATAAAAGCAGATATCTCAGATGTTCATGCAATAGCATCTAATTGCCAGTCTGTTCATCTTCCATAGATAGAATGAGATGGGTTCCCTCCTGCTTCCTCTTGCACAGTAATTGTATTTATGAATTCTGTATATAAAGGAAGTTAGGGTCCCATCCCACTTTTTTCACTATTTGACTGCCACAATTGCCAATGGGTATGGTATACACAATCCAATATATAATGTCCCTAAGATGCAAGCCATAATTGCAAGTATTTTAAAATGCTATACTGTCTGAAGCATATTAGAGAAGGGAAGAATATCAACATGACAATAATTCAATGGATTTGGAAAATATTCATTGTGACATTCATTTCTATGGAACTAAAGAGATGATCTTCAACACAGAGAACTAGGATCTTTTGGAGTAAGAGTAGCCGAGCTTTATTGTACTTCATTGTACATACTTTTAGTAGGGGGCCTCAGGGCATAAGAAGGTATACCAAAATTGTGGGGTTTTTTGCAGATGTTTTTTCCCTATTCCAGGGAAGCTTCCTCAGAAGTGAGGATTTATTTGCAGCATTTATAGATTGTGTGGAATTTGAACAGAGCTTCTGGGAAAGAATCAATTGACTAGTGGATGGAAATGATGCCAGCTCTCTATTATGCAACACCCAGAAACCTTTGTCCTTCCTAAACTAATCCAAAACACAAATCAGTTGTATTAATTACTATTTTCATCCTAAAAAAACTAAAAAGAAAGTGTATTTCAGACATCTAATACCTGCTCATGATATATTCTCATATTCATCACACAAATATAGAAAGCAAACAAATATTCATTTCTAGCTATGTTCATCTTTAAATGGCAAGTTGCAAACTCAAGTTTATGGAAGTCCACCCGTCCCACCCAGACTGAATCTTAAACCTCTATAGCAGTGTTTCTCAACCTTGGCAATTTTAAGATGTTTGGACTTCAACTCCCAGAATTCCCCAGCCAGCAAATACAAAAGACCAGTTGTGTAAGATAGATCAGCAACAGAACAAAAACACTTTGCAGCTCACTCTTATAAAAACAGAACTCCACTACCATCACAGCATAACCAGTAAAAACAAATCTATCACCACCTCAGCAATTCATCAAAAAAAAAAAAAACAGGAAACAAAACAGAACTTTCCAAGCCACCAGGCATCACACCGCTGAAAAACTCTAGAATGTTGTATAAGCCAGAGACTACAATCTCATCATAAATTGCCAACATCACACACAGATTCAACTGTTTGAGTTATACTGAAGAATCACAGAATACACATCTGCAGCAATGATCCAAAATCATAAGGACCTAAAGTCACTCACCTCCACAGAATGACTCACACATTTGACTGGGAAAATATAGAACGTGTTGACCACAGAAACATCAGAAGAGCCAGAGAATTCCTTGAATTCTGGCACTCAAATAAAGGAATTATCAAGAAATCAATGGCAATGATTCAATCTACCATCTAGTCAAGCACCCAATTCAAATCATACACAAAAGACTAACATGAAGGAGTAGTCAAAATAAGAGCTAGCACCATACCATATCTATCACCAAGCTACTGACACCTCCCAGAAAGTCTCCAAACACTGACCAATCCTACCCTCCCCCCCAAAAAAAAAGTTACTTCAAGATAGAACTTTTCAACTTCAATACTGATCTCTTTAAAGTGGGAGACCACCAACTAAACATATGGATAAAGAAAGCACCTACCCTTTATCTTTACTAAGAACAGCTTACATTCGGGATCTGCATAGAGCTCACACGGAAGTATAGGCACTTTTCTTGAGTAAATTTCAACTGTAATTTCCAGTAAAGAAAAGTAATGAGTTCATTGATTATACTCAGAGGAATTAGGAAATAATATGAAATAAATTTGCATATTTAGTGATTTCAGCTGACCTAGGATTGTGACCTAGGAATACTATTGGCCAATGCTTATAAACCTATCCTTTGAAAATAGAATGGCAGCCTTTCCCTGGGGCTCTTTTATACCAGGCAATCTGCAGGCCTTCTGTTAGACCTGACTCACATTACTGTGACATCCCAAACCTATCCCCACCGCTGAAGAACATTGTGCCACTAAAATTCAAGGGTCATTCGCTTAATTTTGGTGGCTTGCTCTTCAGTATTAGACAGAACTGAGTGGAGGAATTACATATAATTTTGTTAATATTCTTACGTTTTGTTTTAGGGTGCTTTTCAAACTTGGGTTTGTTATTGATTAGATATTTTTGTTATATATTATTTAAAAGGCAACACTACTCTATTTTTACTTTCAAATTGCCTTTCAATGTTTCATCCAGTGGCTCAAAAACTTTAAACTTTCCCTCTTGAGGACATAATTGTATATGGCCTTTGATGGCAAATATCTGTGGCCTCCCCTTCCAAAAATGCTGTTTCTCGGTACTTTAATGTTATAATGCCACCAGCCGATCATGGTATGACTACTTTCATTGTTTTGCAGACAAAATAAAGACATGTACATGTGCTTTCAAGATTCAAAGGAACCTTCAAAACAATACAAGCAAGATTAAATGCATTTAAGTATAGTTAAAAGATAAAACAACCAAAACTTAATCAGCTAGAAAAGCAGAACTTTCAAAATATACTAAATTAGAACTTAATCCCAAAGTAATCCTTGGTTTCAAACTGAGAAGAATCAAATACTAAATGACTCAGTCAAGGTAGAATCTTCCCAAACATGTAAATGAGCTAATTGTATATACAGGCCTGTGCATGATTCATGTTTTCTTTGGCTTAGCCAGCACAACTTGGGAGTGGAATGGAGAATGGTGAATGGAGTCTGAGAAAGTTTCACAAGTAAAAATTGCTTCTTCAATATTCAGCTATGTGACATCACCATTAAGCCGCTAGTTGAGAGGCAATAGATACTGGAAAACTAGATTTGATCATTGTGCAAAAGAACTTTATCATTGACTCATTAAGGTAGAAGGACATAGATATTTTAAAATTATTTTTTTGAAACACATTTTAAAATTCACTTTTTTAAAAGCATCAACAAACATTTGAAGAAGAAAAGCAAGTACACAAAATAAAATGCAGTAGCGATTTTGGTGTTACATGTCCTCATTGGGCCAAATTTCAAGGACAAGATTCAGAGAAGTAAAATGAAATATACAGATCAAGGTAGGGAATACCTCGCTCTTCAGTGTTCTTTGAATATACAGACAACTCCTGGAGTTGACAAAACCATGGTATAAACTTAAGTTCCAATATGATTTGGATTGGTTTTAAGGAATAAAACTAGTCATCCATAAAACCTACTGTATGTATCCAAATGAAGACATGTAACACCAAAATCGCTACTGCATTTCATTTTGTGTACTTTTCTTCTTTAAATGTTTGTTGATGCTTTTAAAAAATGAATTCTAAAATGTGTTTCAAAAAAATAATTTTAAACGTATCTGTCCTTGTACCTTGAGTCAATGATAAAATCTAAAGATCTTTTACACAATGATCAAGTCTAATTTTCCAGTATCTATTGCCTCTCAACTAGAGGCTTAATGGTGATGTCACATAGCTGAATATTGAAGAAGCAATTCTTACTTGTGAAACTTTCTCAGACTCCATTCACAAATTCTTACTTGCATATAATATTCTAATTTTCTGAGATTGTGAATTTGGGGTTTTCATGAGCTATATGCCATAATCATCTCAATTATGACAAATCACTGTTTGAACTATCTTGCTTTACATGTAATGAGTCTATCTCATATATTAGTTTCACCTTTTAAGTTGCATTTACTGAAACAAATAAACTTTTGAACATATTCTAATTTTCCGAGTTTCACCTGTATGTATTGGAGCTACTTTTTTCACAAAGGGAAATTTATAGGATCAGATGATGTTTCCTTAAAGTTCCCTTGAACTTCCACCAATCCAAGAACTGGTCTGAAATATTGACATCGTTTACACCTAACAGCCAATGTTGTTGATTTTGATTAAAATTGTGGAAATGGGGTTTGAATCTACTTTCAGCCATGAAAGTTCACTGGGTGACTCTGGAGCAGTCAGGGTTTTTTTTCAGCCCAATATACTCCACAAAGGTGTTACAGGGGAAAAAATAGAGGACAGAGTTCCACATACACTGTCATGAGCCCCTAGCCATTATCAAATAAATATTAAGAACTAAGGTTGACTTTAAAGACATGATCTTGATATGCTATAGGTAAGTATGTACATGAAGATTACATGATTACAATGAGCAGGTCAGAAGCTGTTTTGCATTTCCCTTGTCTAGAGATTCTGTCTAGACTACCAGGATGATACTGCAATTTGTCATCCACAGGTAACTCCAAGAACATTGAGCGGCCTGATCTAGATGCCACTGTAATTTTGCCACAATGACTTTAATATAGATTCATTCATGGTCATGTTATTAAGCAATGTTCTCTGGTGAAAGACGGTATTCCCCAAAATGCATTTGATCAGCTCTGCACTTTACCCTTAGTCCCAATTCACTTTACCCTTAGTCCCAATTCTCTACAAGATTCTACCGTCTTCATTAATTTGCAAAACCAGGTGGTTCTCTTTCTGAATCTCTCTTGCCATCCAGAGTATGAACCACAGAGAGGGAGACAACATGGACAGAATCTGGATACTGACACAGGAACAGGAATTTAGAAGCATAGTATCCATAATAAAACAAAATGATCAAAACCTTTCCATTCATAAGAACAAATTTAGGTTTTGTATGTTTCCAGTTGGAAGAACTAGCACCATTGCTTTAATTCTCTCTCTCATTTAAAATCTCTTGTCCAAGAACCAAGATACTGCTACACCCTTAAAAAGAATCTATATAGAAATTTGTTCATAGTTTTTTTTTTAACTATAATCCAGCCCTCCAACGGTCTGAGGGACCGTGAACTGCCCCCCCCCCTTTAAAAAGTCTGAGGACCCCGGTATAGAGCAAGGGATGTCAATCTCACAGCATCACCACATGACTTATCGTGACTTTTCCTTCCTTCGTGGGCGTGGTCAGCAAGTGATGCAGCCCTGGTGTAGAGTCCCCTGCTTGAGCAAGAAGGTTGGATTAGAAGACCTCCAAGGTCCCATCCAACTATTATTCTGTTATGTTTTTACTTCTGTTTGTCCTTACAACAGGAGCTGGTATTAGTAACAAAACACGCCTTACTGGACGAACTTAGGATCTATTAGGAATACAAGATTGTGTTGAAATTAGGCAGGCATTAACCTTGATCAATAGGCTGAAACAGCTTTCCTACAGAAATTGTTCTGAATTATACCTTGGGGGGGGGGGAAGCGTTAACTAGGCACAGAAAACACCATTTAGCAAGGAAAGCCTTACTATCAAGAGATAAAATAGCAATTAAGGAAGGAAAACTTTAATATTCAAAATGGCAAGTAGAGTGTGAAAAGAGAGAAGCATTTTCCACTCACAACTCATTCAAAGTAATTTATTAGCCGCAAACCCAAAAACAGGGACGGGTCCTTAACACTTTGCAAGTTAAGAACAAATCGCTTTAACAAGCGTCCGCCGTCGTCCTATCGCTGCCGAAAGTGCACCTCTTTTGACCCGCAAAGCATCTTAATCCAGGCCCCGAGTTTATGACAACCACAAGCTTAAATGGAACATTTAAAGGATTGTAGGTAAACTAATCATTCCTGCCCTGATAAAGTATCGACTCACTAAGTGAAAGCAAAGCAATTTGGCCATCGCCCACAAGTGTTTAACCTTCGCAAGCCGCAACCGGTACTACAGACCATGGTTTACCCAGACGACGTCTATATTCTGAAAAAGAAGCTGCCGTGTTGTACAAAAAAAATATTTTACGATTCTCTTTTGTCTCTCCGCTTTCCGGATTTGCGGGTTCCCGACAGAGGGGAGAGGAGCGCGCTTCGCGTGCCTGGGCCGGTACCACCCAAGTTTTCGGTGGGCTTGACCGACGACAGAGAGGCGAGTCCGAGACGCTCTACAAGGCAAGCGGATAAACCCCACACAAAGCAAGGCGGCGGCTCCAAACTCCCTATGGAGCTGGAATTCAAGGCGATTGAGGGCAGGGAAGGGAAGGGATCGGGAATTCCAACGGGAAAAGCGTATAGCAAGCTAGCAATAGCGCTTAGAGTTGTATACCGCTTCACAGCGCTTTTATTGAGGCGGTTTACAGAGTCAGACCATTGCCCCCAAACGACGGAGGAAGAGGAAAAGGAAGAGGAAGAGTGGGCCGCCGCCAGGCAGCAACAGGCCATGCTGGAGCAAAAGGAACTCAGGTTGCCTTGAAGCCTCGCACTTTATAGACGGCAAAAGGGGCGCCTTCTGCAGTTGCAGCCCTTGCAGCCTAAAAGGCAAACGTCAACAGCTACCCATCCCCCGCCGCCGCTGCCCTTCCCAGTTCCTCAGAAACCTGACTCAAGGGGTGGGCGGGGCTCCCGCACCCACCTGGTGTGCCCTTCCAGGCCTGTATTCTCCGCCCTTCGGCTGTTTCTCTTCCTCCTTTCTCCACCCCCACCCCCCCCCTCGTCCCGGCCGCTGTTTCATTACTCCCCACCAGCAGGAAAGGGGTTGGGTTAAGGCGACAACCAGGAGTCCAGGCGCTCCAAGCCGAGTCCCTAGTTCCCTTCCGGAGAGGTGAGCGGAAAGGGTTGCTGCGGTCGACCCGGAGTTCAGGACGCCAAAGTTCAGGGCTGGGGGCTGCACCATGGCTGGATACCTCGGCCTGTGGATACTCTCGGTGAGTTTGGATGCCCACCTGTTGTTGCCGACGGTCAACTCGTTCTGGCTCTTGGGAAGGGAAGGTGGCCGAGGAAAGAAAATGGGGCGATAGGGAAACCCCGGCTTTTGGGAAAGGAGCCGGTGGGTTCCTCGCTGCGGGCGAAGGCTGAATGGGAGCGCCGGTCGGAACAGTGGCTCCTCTTCTTTCCGCCGAACAGACGCGCCACGCCCTGCAAACGCAGCGCCGGGACCTCGGGAGGTTCGCTCGGGATGCTAATCGCGCTTATTATTGCAGCGTGCAAAGAGGAATTCTTTTTTTTTTTTAAAGTGCCTTTCGGGGGGAAAATAACTCGTGTTTGGAAACTTGTTGTGGTTGGCATTTTTTTATGTATGGTACCCGCCTTCTTGGAAGCAGCTGACCTTAAATCTCGATTGGCTTGTTGAGTGGTCGGTTTGCTTATGTGTTCAAGTTCTGCTTACATTGTAATGGCTTTGCTTCGGAAGATCAATTTAGATTTTAATAAGAAGGTAGGAATGATTCAGGAGCTCTGTTTCTCGCCCTCCTTATGGGAACTTTAATCCCAGAATTCCCCAGCTAATTTATTGGTTGGGGAATTCGGGGAGTTGAAGTCCACGCAGCTTTCAAGTTTCAGACATTGAGAAACACTGCTCCAGAAGTGAAAGGTTGTTCCTTGCTCTGCGATGACAAGAGAGATTGGCCACCAGATTTCCTGCCCTTGAATGGCCAGCTAGAATTTCCCCCTTCTACAAAGGCTGTCAGGCTGCCCTGGGATCTGGTGCCCTCTAGATGACCAGGGAAGAGAATTCCCAAAATCTTCTGTGGCTTGGTTGTTGGAATAGTAATTCAAATACACCCCAATAGTCCTAGGCTGACCTACAATAAGTAATTTCTTGCTTGGTTCTATGGGATGTGGTCATCTACAAGCAACTAATCAGTGGCCGGCATACATTGGAAGGGGGGAAAACATGCAAAATATGCCAAAAAGTAATAATAGAAGGATAAGTAGAATGTGGCGATTGGAATG
Organism: Myanophis thanlyinensis; assembly: GCA_017656035.1. Lineage (NCBI taxonomy): Eukaryota > Metazoa > Chordata > Lepidosauria > Squamata > Homalopsidae > Myanophis > Myanophis thanlyinensis. Next base: position 14,592 of record JAEANM010000411.1, on the reverse strand, counting down.
AAATAATATTTATAAAGAGATAATCCTGATAAATTAGAATATATGTGTGTGTTACGGGCTGATGTATATACATATATACATGTATGTGGGTGTGGGTGTATATATACACATATATTGGAAATAGAATTAACCCTAGCCTTCCTCTTTATAGGAGACAGCTGTTTTTGCTTCCTTTTGGCAGTTTTTGAAGGTTTCTATCCACTCACTGGGGGTTGCTGGTCTGACAGGGCTGCTGTTGCAATTAAGAGAGTTCTGCATGGGATGGCAGCCAATAAAATCTGTTAAAGTAATAATTTTTGTAGAATTGCCAGACAGGTGTAAAGGTAATTGGTGACAAACCTTTCCGTGATAATAAGATGCAGACAGGTTCATTACAGTAGCTGTTATCTGCTGTTGTGGTAACATCTTCATCCCCAGGGAAAGAGACATAATACTTCATTTTTATTGACAAGTAGAATTTCTCATCTTTCAAACAGCAGGCATTTTCAAAGAAATATTATGCTTCCTTCAGTGTTGTTTTGATCAACCTTCCCACACTGAGTGCTGTTCAGATTTTGGACTTCCGCTACTAAAACCTTGGCCTTCGTGCCCAACATATCTGGATGAGGCTGTCCCAGAAAGATCAGCTTAAATCAGTGTTTCACAACTAAACCTTGGCAACTAAATTATTTAAAGTGTCCATGGCATTATAAATTAGGAAAGATGAAAATTTGTGACACCAATTTTTGATGCCCTCTCCTTTTTTTTTTTCTTCTCTGTGACTCTGTGTCCTTCTAGCCAAGATTTTTTTTCTTTTAAAGTTGGGAATGATCAAGGAAAACTTATTGTGGGCTTATTTTTCCTCATGGGCACTGCTTTGGAAATCCTTGAAGAGAAATTGTATCGTCAGTCATTTTCATTTCCCTTCATATTTTTATGCCGTCATGAAGATCTGCAATTAAAACAGTTTTATGAAACTCACAGCAATAGAAGAATAATGCTATGTTAGATTCTACTACAGAAGTTTAATTTTTAAAATATAAAATTGCCGAGCTTAAACACTAACACTTTATATTTAAATAGAAAGACCAAAATTTGAACAAAGGAAAATATCTATTGTTTCAGATTCTGTCTAGTAGATTTTCAGTTACGGTAAAAGCATCCAACCCACTTAACCTGTGATTACTTACTGAGATTTTATTGTGAATACTTGTATATACCTTCACTGCTAGTTATGGGGTTTTTTTCATTGTTGTGTTTTTAACTGTTGTAAGATGCCCAAAGTCACAGTGATGAATTGGGCAGCCGTATAACTTGAATAAATACATAGAATTGCATTGTTTGTGAGAAAAACAAGCAACTTTAATGCAGAAGTTACAAATAAAATTCAGAGAATGGTTTTCAGAGAATCCTAAAACGAAGAACAATAAAAGATTTAGAAAAGGGCAGTTGGATATCTCCTTTATAGGTAAACTCACCTTATTAAGAAAAAAGTCACAGTAGCCTGCCTGATTTTGAATTTTGAAATAATGCACACCACCCAACTCTCAATAACTCTGGGAGGAGTATATAAAAATATGTACAATATGGAGGAAGATGGCTTCTTACTATTACTACAGCTCCTTCTTCTCACATTACTAGATTTTTCATTATTTCCATGAAACTGACTGCTAGTAAATTCAGGAGAGAGAGAAAGGAATGCTTCTCTACACAACATAGAATTTTTGGAATGTGCTACTATAGGGTATGGTCTCAACTTTTTCCTTAAAAGGAATTTAAAGTTAATTAGTTGAATTAATGGAGAATCAGCTCTCCCAGGGATATTGATCATGGCAGCTAAATAAGAGAGCAATATTTCCGAAGGGTATGTGAGGGGCAACAAAAGCATTAGTGAACTAACTCAAAGCATCTGACTGGCCATCTTCATAAAATGGATATTAAACCAGATAGATGCTAAGTTTCAGAAGGCGTTTGAAAGTCCTGAAATGCAACTGACAAGTCCTATTCAGATATTTTCAGTCTAACTTCACATCACTAAGGAGTGATGAGCTGGAGAAGGGGTGGGCAATTATGGGCTCCTTTATGACTCATGGATTTCAACTCCCAGAATTCCTGAGCCACCATGCCCACCCCTGAGCTAGAGTGATCATCCTGCACACACCCTCTCTCCCATCTTGGTTTCCTTGTTCTTTTTAATTTAGAGTTATATCTGAAATGGGAAACTAGTTGTGAAGGTATTTTGGATAACGTTGAAATCCAGACTCTGCATTACACTGAGCTTTCTGCATATAGAAGAGGCTTCTTGCTTCATCTTGAAATACAATGGTGGAAATGCAATCGTGGAAATGGTGATAGAAGGGTAGAACCATCTTGCTAGTTCTTGTCTTCCTTGCATGTTTTTATAAGCAAAATTAATGTCATATATAGAGGGTTTTTTACTTAAAAGTTAAACTACGTATTACTCGGTTTTAACCTTGTTATTGAAAATCTCTCCTCCTTAAAAAGCTGCTTTTAATCTTGTTGAAAAAATCTTGTTATAATTTTTTTCCAAAAGGGTAAAAAAATAGGAGGGGAAAAGAATGGGTAGGATTTTAATGGAAAAATGGCATAAGTTATAAGACCATTGTTTCAAAATTCAATTGCCTTTAAGATGTACTGTCCCTTTATCAAGCATAAAGGTCTTCATACATTGATTGCCATTCAGCATCTTTCATTTCTAGAATATCTCAGGTTTTGAGGCCTTGCCTGGTTGCTACTTTTCAACACTCAGAATAATAAAGGGATTCTTGGTTGGGAGTTTTGAAATGTTTTAACTTCTTTTTTGTATGTTAGAAATTGGAAAACAACAACCAGAAGTCTAGATTTTACTTCCCTGAGTTCAAAAGGTTGCTAGTTTCATTATGTTGTCTTGCCAGCCTTGTTAGATCTGAGGATAATTAGTTTTGTTTTGCATAAAGAACACTTTTCCGTAATACTCCTGAAGGAACGAGACTTCACCTTAATCTAAATATGCTTGCTTCTCTCATGAGTCCCAGATTTTTCTTGAATAATCCACACTAAAACTTATCACTGCATATAAATAAGCAAGGCATGTATTGCAAACTCTGTCTTCAGAACTGACTGGAATAGAAAAAAACAAATGTGTGAAAAGTGGGGAATTTTAAAGTGAAGGTGCAAATGGATAATTTACAAACTTTTTAGTCTCAGTTCCCCTCCTCTAGTTTGTTTTGTTTTGTTTTGTTTTCTGCTTCCCATTCTTGCCATCTTTTCACTGCTATTAAATAATGTATATAGTTGCCATGGGCAGTTTACAAACTGATCCTACACGCTTATTCTCTCTGATTTAAATAGGGCTTATTTCCAAAACAAGCATATGGAGAAATGCAACTTGAGCAATTTTTCAAATTCATAACTATAGGAGTAATTATCTAGAATTACAGAGGTATTCTTGTCTCAGGGAATGCTTGGAGATATTTTGAATCTTTTAGTGGTAATGACCATTGTAAAGAAATGCCACCATGTATTCAGATTTATATTAAAACACCTTGAATTAGTTTCCTGAAATGCTGTGACACTTAGAAACTATGGTCAAACAGGTTCTGCCAGTCTCTGAAGCCTACCAGACTATTTTTATTTTGCCTGCTTTTTGTCACAGAGGATAATATCGAATGACTATCTGCACTGAACAGCTTCCACTGCCCATTGGAAGCTGTTCTTGAAAATTCACACTCTGGAAGAGACGTCAAGACAGTCTTTATGCAGACACATATAGAGACATTATGAACAAGGTGACTGCAGAGTAAAAATGATTGCACCCTGCCATGTGATACCTTGCTTCAAAGTTAAGAGAAAGTCACTGAGGGTAACAAGGACTCTATGTATCCCACCTTACATAAAGGAAATTGGACTAAACAGATCTGTCCCTATGCATGCTACTTCAAAGTAAGAACCATTGAATTCAAGGGCCTTGCCACAAAGTAAAGCATGCATAGGTTTATGGATCATTGGCCTGGATTTCTGGGTCATTGTTTTCTCTGTGTAAGTGTGTTTGGGACACATATGAAAAGAAAATGGTTTGTGTCTATAAGTAGATGCAGCATCAGTTTTCAGAATAGGCTAAATATTCAGGAAATTAATTTTAATCATTAATTAAATCGTTAAATTTTCATCCTAGTGCTTTTGAAGATAACTTCTAGCCAATGAATGTATTTTCATAGGTGCACCAATGCAATTTGACATTGTTCTACTTACCTTTCTTTTGAAGGTGGCTCTCTTTCAAACATGATCATTTTCCTGATATTTAATTATGATAATATATGTTATTGTCTTGGTGAAGTATTAGAATTCTCCCTAAGCTCCCAAGAAATTATGAGTATTTCTGTTGGTTATATTTTTAATCATTTGGTTGTGGAGCTCCTTATATTTGTTCAGCTGTGGAATTTATTGATTTTTTTTTTATAGTCATCTCAGGTTATTTTTTAATTGTACCTCCATAAAGTATTTTTTAATTTTATTTGTAAGCCATTTAAAGCAATTTTTGGCAGAACTCTGAATGACCAATAGGTAATAGCAGATACAGAATAGCAGAATAGTTACCACTATTCTTTGGTAACCTGGAGTTTTTCAGCTCTATATTTTTGACAAACTTCTTCAACCTGATGGCTCCTAACCAATAAAAATTGAGTTTTCACACACTGTATTTGAAGAACACCACACTGAAAAAAGTTAGTTTAAGAGTTATTTGTTATGAGTCAGTTGACTGAGCTGAGTAAGACCTATAACTTCCATGCATTGCAGAAGTAATGATATCACTGTTTTCTAGCCTGGTAGCTTCTAGAAATATTGAGTCCTAATGTAATAAGTCTGCATGCCCAAAGGAATTTTAGTTGCAACATCAACTATAGCGAGTTCATTGGGTTCAGTGATGGATGGCTACATGATTCATTTTAAGCTTCACAATTGAATATAACTAGGATATATGAACAAGGGAAAGATTCATTCTTATCTCTTAATTTCCCTTAAATGGGAGCATCACATCTGCACATAGGAGGATGTTATTCTCATAGGGGATTGGAACTATATTTGCAACACAAATGAACTATAAATGCAAGACAAATTTGCAACACTACTGATTCTATTTTCAAAATATGGACTTGGTGTAAACAACACACAGCTCAAACTACCTCTGTAATTTTATAATTGGCATGCTAATAACCTCTAAAGCATGGCAGTGGTCAGAAAAATCATATGTGGAAACCCTGGAAATGGTGGATGAAACCAGAATTCTGTAAGTCCAAAGGGCACAAACTGGGTGAATACTTAGCTGAATGCACATTGAACATTAGTAGAAGGACCTGAAGTATTAGGAGAATGAATTCTTATATATATTGTTGTTTCTTATTTTATTGGAAAGCCTAAATAATGTGTTCATTTTCAAAAGCATCTTTCTACCTAGCCAATTTATTTGGCAGGATGTATTCCAAGTTACTTCATGTAAGCAATGTCATTTATCAGAATGACCCCAGAAGCAAGCCTTCTCTATCACATAGTTGTACCCTGGAATGAAGTCTCCCCCAAGTTCAAAATAACCCCCACCTTGCTGGTTGTTTTGAAGGGGCCTAAGGTCCTGGCTCTTGGTTGGCATGACTGAAGCTATATTGACCCCTATATCTTTCTAAGCAAGTAATACCAGATGAAGGCATGCAGAATATTAATACATTTGGATGGTACATGTGAGAAATAGTACCTTTTCTTTCTGCAACAATCCTTGTATTGCTGTTAAGTAGGGGGAGGTTTCCATCTTCTGAAAACCAATAACAGTTTAAGACAGAAGTCCCCAATCCCCGACCTGTGGCTCAGCACCAGTCTGCAGTCCATTGGAAACCAGGCTGAACGCATGAAGCTCCATTTGCACAAACAGAGGATGTGCACATGAAACCATCCATACACCTCTACTGCCCCCACTGCTGCCAGTCCATGGTGTTGGAAAAGTTGGAGACTTCTGGTTTAAGAGACAGGACAAAACAAATGATAGTTTCTTATTGACCTGAAATTGTTCACTTTAATACTCACAAAGAAATACATGTCCATTGTTATCTACTTAAGTATTTCCCCTTATACAGAACTTGACTGTGAAAAACAAAGAGGATTCAGGTGTCAGTCTGAACTTTCTAGAGAGAGGGAACTATGACGACTGAAGGAAAATTCGTTATTTAACAGCTGGCCTTGTTCCAATATCTTTTAAACAGTGGACATTATCAAGAAAAATTGATTCATGTGATTAAATATTGATTTTAATATGAAAATCTTGATTTGATAGCCTGAGATAACGTGCTTGCTCTAGAGTTTATCAAACTTGGCAACATTAGGGTGGGCAATTTCAATTCCCAGAATTCCCCAGATAGCAATTTTTGCAATTGAAATCAGTATATCTTAAAGCCACTATGACTGAGAAATGCACAGCTATAGATTTGGATCCCAAGTCTAGTTAATATGTTTCTGTATCTGAGAGATTGTAAAGGAATCCATAATGTTCTGTTTATGTATAACAACTGTGTCACACATACAGAACACTTTCAAAGTTTGTTGAGGAAACTTTGGTTTATTATTGGTTTCTGACAGACATGAATCATATCAGGGTATGACCAGGTTTGACATGGGAAAAGAAAATGCATTTATCACTAAAACCAAAGAAATCCACCCTAAAATAGAAACCTTCCCTAGATTAGAATCATTTTTGAGAATTTCCCTAGATTTGAAAAACGATATTTAGTTTACATTACAATAATTATATTCCATATTAATGGCTGGCAATTTCCCAGACAAACATTGTGTATACTTTTAGTTTCCTTAGCACAATGCTGTTCTCTGTTCACAATTTATAAAAGCATGTGGTTTCTCAAGTTGAAACTCCAAATGCATTCTTCTTTGCCAATATCTGAAACACTAAATCTATATAAGGTGGGCATATTATAATGAGAAAACCACAGTATTTTTTAAATAAAAGTTTAGCTGAACTGAGGCTTTTAACTAAAAAGCAGATTAAATCAAATCGCTTTTTAAAGGTGTGCTGAATGTATACCAAACTGACATTTCTGGATCATCTTGTTAATGATACCTTAATTGTGTTTGACTACATGTGGTAAACCACTATTTAAAACAATAGAGGTGGCTACATAATCTTAGGTACTAAAATGTAATTAATCAATTTCAAAGTTTGCTTCAAGAGGAAAGGGGCATTACTACTTGCCTGGATCATGTTTGAAAAGTTGTATTTGCTTCCTCTGTTCTAGTAGCACTTACCTAAAATGCAATCTAACAACATTGACCCATTAATGCTGATTTAACTGTTTTCAGGTTTTGGTTGTATTCACATCTATGAAACTCCAGTTTACTTCCATTTTCTGATCATGTTAAAATGTAACACTGATTTGGTTTTAAATATGGATCCATTTCATTATTTTAAAAAATTGTTTAAATATGCTTAATATTGTCTGGGTGGAGTAATGTGCACTATTTTACCTGAATTTCACTGATGCCAAAATATTGCTATGTTAATTTTCTTAGTTGTTTATATTGGGAGGCTAGTTATATTTTTAATTGTTGTATCTGTTTATTGCAGAGTTATATAATCTTTGGAAATGGACTTCATTTAGAGGTAAGAGACTATCAAGGGTGTTTTCTTTTGTATGTTTATGTATATTACTAAGAAGGCTTTTAAAGATTTAGGCAAAATGTTCTAAGTAATTTAATTTTCTTCCAACACTTATCAAGTGTATATGTGATATATATAATGTCTATGAAGATTCTCAGTCATCCAGAAAATATGCTTTTTGAAAAGACAACAAGACTTTCTAATTTTACTTTGAAGAAATTTCACTTTTTATCCAAGAAACTTTTTTGGCTCTAACTGAATGGTGGGGAATGGAAGGATTTATACTCCTTACAAATGGCCAACTATCTGCAAGGAGTATAATTCCTTCCATTTCCCACCATCCAGTCAGAGCTGAAGAAGCCAAACATCTTAAAAGAAAAACCAGAAAGTATACTTGCCTCTTGAAAAAGCACCAGTGTGATATACCGAAAATAACATAAAGCTTTGCAAAAACCATAGATTAAAACAATAATTTTTACAATTTCCTTGTTGAAAGATGAGCAGTGTCATAGGGTCAACAAGAATTTCTCCTTCCAGTAAGTGCTTATGTTTTTTCAGAACATACATATTGTATTAAAGATAATGACAGTTCTTATTATGCAAATATTGTGTTGTTGCTTATATTGAAGCATGCCATGTATTTTCTGTTATGAATCCCACTATTTATATGAAAAATAAGAAGGTGCATTTAAAATAGCAGACTTCCTGATTTTGGTTTGATTGTATGGCAATAAGAATGTGTTGCAAATAAAATTGAATTTCCTCTCAGATTCTTGGCGGAAGGCATGAGCAAGTATTCCATCAGAAAAGCCTAATCAGGCAAAAGCGAGAATGGATTGTCCCACCTGCCATGATCTGGGAAGAGCGTGACAATTCCCAGAAGAACCCAATTGCTAAGGTAAGTCAGGTTTGGGAACAAATATGTCTTTTGTTTTGTCCTTGATAGCTTTCCTCAATTTGGACTGAAGTTGCAATCCTATCAAGCATAGAAGGTGTCAGATTGAGTAATATGACCATATAATATAATATGGTATAATTCAGGTTTATTACTGGAAAAAATCAAAATGGCAACAATTATTATTTAGTATAGCTAAATTATAATACAGTAATTGTATTAAAGGGATTCAATATATTAGCCTTTTTCTCCCCTACCTGACAAAATTGAGAATTAACTAAAACTTTGCCTACCTAGAATCAGAAATGTACTTACTTAACTAGATTATTTATTTAATTTAATTATTAGCTAGATCCTAGATAGTGGACAACAAGAGAATATCAGCACATAGACAAATTTATACTATTTCATTTCATCTGAGTCTACCTGTTCTGCACATGCCCAAAGGAGGTTCCATGAGATTCTTTCCGTTCTCCATTTAATTTTGTGGGCAACCTTTTCATATAATGATCCATCTGTTGCAGGATGAGCTGTAACTCTTGTTTGCTGGTTAGATCTATTTAATATGGTTTTAAATTTCTGCCTACCTTTTAAAGTATTGTCTACTTTAAATTTTAAAGTTCATACAGACACTTGGCTTGGGTATGGAATTAAGTCATTTTTAATACTTGCACAATTCATTGATTCAATAATTAAGCCACATCCAGAGTAATGCAAACCACTTCTTCCAGAAGATTTACATTCAGGAAATTGCTGGATCAGTCTTGAAGTAGATAGTTTAGAAGGGTCCAGAGGGAAAAAAACAGCTTTTCTAGAATTTCAGAGAATGGTACTTTCCCAGAATAAAAAGTTTCTCACATCTTTACTTAAAGATATATGTTATTTTAGTTTTCTTAATAATTATATTTTTTAAAGTTTAAAACATATTTGTTTTAAGTTGCAGAGACAAACAATAAATAATGTTTCTTTTCTTCTATTCCACAAAGATTCGGTCTGACAAAGACGTTGAACCAGGAGTAATTATTAGTTACGCCATTACTGGCCAAGGAGCCACAGAACCACCATATCATTTATTCTTGATAAATGGAAAAACTGGAGAATTGAACATAACTGGAATAGTCGATCGGGAACAAACACCAATGTTACACGTAAGCCACTGAAAATGATAGCTTCATATCAGTTATAGGGTCTTGAGTTTTGTGTTTATAGAAATTGGTTTTTTTAATGTGTCAATGGAAAAGAGTGAGCAGTACAATTAAGTGATAATTATTTCTATTTTTCTGTTAATCAAATGAATTTCATGAAATTAATGTGGACATCTCATTAATATTCTTCCAGTTGAGGGGCTATGCCATGAATCAAAAAGGTGAAAATCTGGAAAGGCCACTGGATCTGCGGATTAAAGTTCTGGATGTAAATGACAATAGCCCAGTGTTTTCACAGACAAGTTTCAGTGGTTCTGTTGAAGAATTGTGTGAAGTGGGTACGTTCTAGATTTCTATGTACATTTTCATTCTGACTCAATATTCATACTCTTTTTCCCTATACAATTATTTTGAATCTATTCCTTCCTTCCTATTGCCTTAGTGCCCTTGTTACAAATAAGTATTTTATTGATTACAGTATTGCAATAGGGTAGAAATATCACAGACTATCAGAGAGCATTTCACCAAGGCAGTCTTCAGTGACGCCATCTTGGATCCATTACCAGTTTTGGTATCCATTACTACAGTTCTGTAGTATGATTTGACTGCTTATTTGTACCCCATGACTATCATTAAGTGTTGTATCCTATGATTTCTGCCGTATGTACTGTTTCCTTCAATGTACACCGAGAGCATATACACTGAAGACAAATTCCTTGTGTGTCCAATCACTCTTGGCCAATAAAGAATTCGATTCAATTCGATTTGATTCTTTTTTTTTTATTTTAAAAATAGTCTTTATTAAACAAACACAATTTAAAAATTTTCCATACATTTACATACATACAATGAAAACAAACAAAATTTGAAAACATAAACATTTTGTGTAATTTACAGTCCCCCCCTTTTTTTCAAACGTACAGTGCAGTACTTACATATTAGTTCTTGTTCAAGTGTAAATACATGTCTTAAAGCTCCTAGTTATTCCTTATTTCTAATTCTTAAATTATATAATTTTTAGTTATTTAATTACTTAGTTCAATTTCTAATCCAATGGTATGAACGCTCCCATATTACTTTGTAATATTTCCATTTAACTCCAGAGTAAGTCTATCCATCTAAACACAATGAAAAATCTTTTGAATTATTAAGATCTCTGTTGGCACAGATTCATTTTTCCAGTATTGGGCGAGTGCTATTCTCGCTGCTGTCATTATGTGCACTATTAAATACTTTATTTCTTTAATATATTTCCCCCTTCATAATTCCTAAAAGAAATATTTCCACTTTTAATTCTAAATGGATATTTGTAATTTCTTGTATCTAGTTCCTTATATTGATCCAGTAATTTTTAATTTTTGGGCACAATCACCACACATGACAGAAGGTACCATGTGCTTTCTTACATTTCCAACAATTGGGACTCATCAGAATACATTTTAACCAATCTCATAGGGGCTAGATACCATCGATACCACATTTTGTACTGATTTTCTTTAATGTCACTGATTTTGTTATTTTAAGATTTTTGTTCCATATCTTTTCCCAGTCCTCCAGCTTTATGTTATGACCTATATTTCTGGCCCATGCTATCATCAGCCCTTTCACTATTTCCTCAGCCAAATCATAATTTAGTAGATAATTATATATCCTTGCAATCAAATTATTTTCTGTACCTGCTAACAGTTTGTCTAATTGTTTAAGCTCCATCTCTATGCTGAATTCCTCTTGATCATTTTTGTACCTTGACTTAATTTGTAAAATGGCCACCAATCTATAAGTAATCCCTGGTCTCTTAATTCCAGGTTGGATTTTAGTGCTCCTTGAGGATCTAATATTTCGTGGAATCTAGCCATTTTTCCTATATCTAATGTATTGGGGTATATCATTGCCTCCATCATTGATAGTCATCTTGGAATTTTTTTATAATGCTTATTTTTGATTTTCTCCCAGGTCCAAATCAGTGAGTTCTTTATCTTATGCCTATAAAAATATTTGTGGGCCTTCTTCCTAGAACACCACAAGAAAGCATGACAGCCCATTTGAAGATCATGGCCTTCCAAAGTTAAAATTCTTTTATTTCTCAAATTGACCCATTCTCTGATCCATGTTAGGCTTGCTGCTTGAAAGCAGCTGGAAATCCAAATCCCCCTCTACTTTTGTTGTCCTGTAAGGTACTTAATTTTATTCTTGCTTTTTTCTGGCCCAGACAAATTTTGTAGTTATTTTATTTAGATCTGTGAAAAAATTTCTATCTGGCTTCACAGGAATCGTCTGAAATAGATAGAGTAATTTTGGGAGGATATTCATTTTGATCATTGCTATTTTTCCTAACACAGAAATTGTAATTTCCCCCATATTTCTAAATCCTTTTTAATTTGTTGAAATAGATTTATATAATTATCTTGTTTGATTGATGCGCACCTTGCTGTCAACCAAATGTTCAGATATTTCACTTTTTTAACTACCTACAGTTCCATTTTCCCCTCTAGTTCCCTCTTGTGTTCATCTGTTAGGTTTTTAATGACATCTTCGTTTTCTCTTTATTAATTGTAAAGCCAGCTATCTCTCCAAATTTTTCTATCTCATTAATTTTTGTTCCATCTCCAATGAAATGGGTATTTTATTCTTCTATGAAAAATACCAAATCATCTGCAAAGGCCTGAACTTTATACTCCTCTTGTTTGATTTTAAGTTCCCTTATTTCTCGGTTGGCCCTTATTTTTCTTAGTAATGTTTCTAATGTCAAAATAAATAGCAAGAGTGACAGCGGACAGCCTTGCCTTACTCCTTTCCTTATTGCTAGTGGGCTTGTAAGTTCCCCATTTATTATTACCCTTGCATTCTGGGAGGAGTCTATGGACTCTATCATATTTTCAAATCCACTTCCGAATTTCAACTCTTTTATTTGCCGGATCATAAACTGCCAATTTACCTTATCAAAGGCCTTTTGGGCATCAAGGAAGACAAGGACCACTTGTTTCTCTGGGTGGGCTTCATAATACTCTTAATACATTTATTACCACTCTTGTATTATTCTTTATTTGCCTCAATAGCAGAAATCCGTTTTGGACTGGGTATATTTTTACATTTAATAATGTCTTCAATCTTTCTGCCATGATATTCATAAATATTTTGTAGTCCACGTTTAATAATGAGATTGGTCTATAATTTTTTTATCTGTGTAGCCTCTGTACCTTCTTTCAATATTAGTGAAATGTATACCTCTCTCCATGAAGGTAGTATTTTTGCATCTTTTAATACTCCATTATAAACTCTCAATCGATTCCCCTAATGTTTTATAAATTTCTCCTGGAAGTCCATCTGTTTCTGGCGTTTTATTGTTTTTTTGCTTCTGGATTGCTTCCTTTAGCTCTTCTATTGAGATATCCCTATTTACTCTTTGCTCTTCCATTAATGCTGATATATTTTCTCCTTGTAGATAGTGGTTAATTTTCTCTGTCACAGTTTCTTCTTGTTTATAAAGATCTGTAAAGAATTCTTGTACAATTGCCTTTTTCTTATCCATATTATTTTATAGATTCCCTTCTTTGTCCTGTAATTGTTGGATTGTTTTTTTTTTCTCTTTTTTAATTTATAGGCTAACCAACTCCCAGGTTTGTTCGCATGTTCAAAATAATGTTGCTTTAATTTTAAATTTCTTGCATTTTTCTCCTGGTCTAGCATGTTTATTTTGTGTTTAACTAATATGTTTTTCCTCTTGATTTCTTCATCTCCTGGATTTTTTTGCAGCTGAGCTTCCAGGTCTCTAATCTCAGCCTGTAATTTATTAAGCTCATTTTCCTTTCCTTTTCTTTTCTTTGCATTATATGCTATTGTTGTTCCTCTTATATGTGCTTTAGTTGTATCCCACAAGTTCTGCAATGAAGTATGATGTTCCTTGTTGTCTTGAAAAAATAGTTCTAGTTCTTTTACCAATCTTCCTACATACTCTTTTTCTTTAAGGATCTGTGTATTTAGTGTCCATCGTTCTCCCTTGTTTGTCCCTTCCATATTATTTGAAGTGGATTATGGTCCGCCCATATATTTGGTATAATTTCTACTATCTCTATTCCCTTACTTAATGCTGCATTTATCCGAGCCATATCTATCCTTGACCAGGATCTATGAGGGTTTGAGTAAAAAGTATATTTGCTTTAGAAAGGATTATGAGTTCTCTAAATGTCAGTCAAGTTAAATTCTTCTGCCATCTCAAAAAATGGCTTGGGGAGTATATTCTTCCTCTTATTTCTTTGAGCATTAATGTAGTCTTTCTTGGAGTCTACAATCGCATTAAAATCACCTATCGCACATATATTGTCTTCCCCGTTTCTAAGATCTTTTCATGTTCTTTTTTATAGAATTCTTTTTGTTTGTCATTAGGTGCATATATAATTACTAATAGTATATCTTTTGAATCTACTTTTATGTTAATCATCAATATTCTTCCTTTTGTATCAGCATATAATTGTTTGGCTTTTATCCCTTATATACACTGCCACCCCGCCAGGGCTACATAGAGCTCTCCCAATTTATTACATTGCAGATATTTTACATCTTGTTTTGGGATGTGCACCTCCTGGAGACATACAATGTCCATTCCTTGTTTTATTAATTTCATAAATATTTGCTTTCTTTTAATTGGGGAGTTGAGTCATTTTCCATCCTTTTACTATTGTGCCAGTTGTTGCCTTCTGTTGGTTTTTGTCTCCCTTTGAGCTCTTGTTCTTCCTCTCTCCTCCTGGAGTTCTTCCTCCTCGCCGTTATCTTCCTCCTGATCCTTCCATTTTCCTGGTTTCCACTGTTCTTTGGGATTTCTTATGATTCCTGCCATATGTAGGTGCAGGTGCACTCTATTAGCACAGTCGGTGGGAGAGGCAACTATGGCGGGTATAGGAGGCCATATCAAGTTCGGGGGG
>JAEANM010000410.1:18539-36799 GCA_017656035.1 Myanophis thanlyinensis | reverse complement strand
TCTGGAGTGTCTGTCTGATTAATAAAAAGAGCTGTTTGTTCACAATTCAAGTCTGTCTCTCCTTTCTAAAAACAAACTACTGGCGACGAAGGTGGGATACTGAGAGACCAACGACAGACAGACCCTGAAAAATGAATATTTATGAATATTTAGAAATGTAAGTTTTATGCCTTGGATCTTCAGAAACAATACTCATTCTAAATTAGAAAACTAGCATTTAAAAAAAAAGAAACTATGGTACTCTTGGAATCATTGATTAAGAAGTCATTGTTGGTGGTGTTTTTGCTGGGAGGGATAATAAAGATTTGGAGAGGGGAAAAAAGACTTTTGCTTAGTTTTTCTAACTTAGATTTAAAAAAAAATAGTTGGATTTCTATAGCCTAAGTGGTAAATGGTTATGGTAACTATTTTAATGCAATCCCGGATTCACACTAAGCCCTGATTCAGAAATTAAGTTCTGGCTTCTAGCCTACTTATTTCAAAGTAACTTCCACTGAAATCAGCAGCACTGATTAAATATTGCATTTGGATGCAGGGCTGGGCATTTTTTTATTTCATCACTGAGCTCTGCAGAATGTGTAGCCAGAAGTGAGAACTTTTCCAATACAGTAATATCCCTGGCCTGCAAACTTGCTACAACCTCATTACAAAAGGAAAATAATATATTCTACTGATGAAAACAGGAGAGATAAACAATGGTAGCAGCAGTGAAATAACTCGACAGGACCCTTTTTAGTGACAGATGACAGCATGGTTCTCCAGCTGCAAGACACCTTCAGACATCAGTTACTTGTCGTGATCTCCTCTATCGGCTGTAATCTAAAAAGTCATTCTAATAACTTGGCAAGGAAGCACTGAATAGCAGCAGAAAGATCAGTTTTATTACTTTTTATCCTACGAATCACAGATGCTAGAGTGGGCTAATTGTAGAGTTATCTGGGCCAAAGGATATGAATCAAAACTATGCATCTGGGGAATAGCTAACCACAATGTTTCATTTTATCCTTCCTATCCTACCCTAGAGAAGGGTAGTTCTTTCTTCTTGCAGAATTTATAGTTGGGAGCATACTAAGTGGTCTTTGTATAAAGATCCCTTTGCATTCACTTCAACTCAGCCCCTTATCGTGCCTCTCCCATTCCTCTTCTATGTTTTATCTATGGCAGGTGCTTTGGCAGGCCTTTCCTCCTTACATTTCAATTGTTCATTTATTGGCTTTAAAATATTCTGCTAGTGGATGGCAGCCTGTAAATTAAAAAATAATGCTATACGTTCCAGACTAGCTGTGCTGAGCATACACTAAATAAAAAGTTGAGGAACCCAATCCCATAACACTGTATCCCAGAGGTTTTTGGTTGGGGGTTTTAAAATGAACAAACTAGATTTGGCGATAAATTGTAAGACAATTTATCTGTTGGGATTTTGCTTTGCTTATAAACAGGAGACTATCATAAATGTTTACTATGAGGGCCTTGCAGACAATTAATTGTTGACATCTCTTTTCCTACCACCACCACCACCACTATTACTACTTTTTGGAAGAATAATTTTCATTTCACTACTGACAGACTCTTGCATGAGAAAATACAGGAGTCTGTCATGCAAGACATTTTCCAAAAGAAGGTATCTTATACTCCACCCATTAATTATTTTACAAACTAACCCACCTCCATTTTCTAAATCTCCTTTACTCCAGGAAGAAAAGTATTAAAGATATACTTTTGGTATATCTTGATCGGTAGGAAAATCAGTTGTTGTCTATAGTAAAATACGGAGCTTGGAACTGAAGACCATGAGAAAGATTCATTGAGGTCCACATTGTAAGGTCTCTACTTGACTTAATCAATCAACAGGGTAAATATTTCCCATCACCACTGCTGTCAAAAATGCCAATACTTTTACAAAATTTTCCATCCTTCACAAGTTTGCAATTGTAGTTTTTGCAATGGAAAAATTGTAAAAAAACATTTAGAAGTGGGCTTGTTTTCATGGACAAAAAAACACACACACAAAAGTTTTGACTTATTTTTGATCAAGAAAACTGCAGCACATGTTCAAATGTAATTCCCACTACAGAGTTGTCAGATTACACATATTGCTTTGAGGCACCTCCAGGACTGCTTGATGTCATAACAAAACCATTTTTTGTTGTTAAAGAGAAAGAATATAACTCTTGATTTCCTCAAGTATAAAATGCCCCTACCCAAAGGATTCAGGTTTTCATTATACTTACCATTCTACCTGCACAGCTGACAAAAATAGTTCATGTTTACAATGTGTTTTCAGCAGCATATCCCTGAAACCTGATGTCTCTTGGCCATGTCAGACATCAGACATCTAATCACCAATTAACATGGCCTTTGGGAATTATGGCAACTGGGACAGTCCAAAACATGTAAAAATTCTGGGCTACAATTTTTCTTCCAATGAACTGTCACAGGAGCTCCTAAGATGACTGTGCTAGCTAACCAGCTTTTGCAAATCAGAGAAACAAGCACACTACATTAGGAACTAAATATATCCTTTCATTCTGAATGGCATACTTCCTCTTGACCTTTATGTCTAAGTGTTTTTCTACCTTGGTGTAATTACTGAGGTTCCTCGGGAGACTACTAGGTTTATGCAAAGTCTGTAATCTTGGTTGTAATAAGTATCATTTTATATTGTTGTAAATACACTTGGATAGCTTGGAAAGAGATAGTAACTGCTTAACTGCAGCATTTAAATGAATCATTTTGATTATCTCTGTCAGCAGAGTATCCGTTTTGTAAAAGAGGAAACCATCATTAGAAGAAAATTGCCCAGGTAATTTAACAACTGCAGAGCTAGTGTTCTGCTTTTGTCATTTAAACATTTAAAATGCTGGCAAATGTCAAATCTCTATCCAGTGAGTCTATAATATAGAGGTCTGCAATTTTGCTCTGCTTGTTTTCCAAACTAGACAACTGGGACATTCTGTTTTAAACAGAATGTCATTTTAAACTTCAGGCTGAAATCAGAATCTCGGTATTCTCAATAAAGCCTGTATTTAAACTAACTTAAATAATGGGGGGACCCCTCCTATTTTGTAATAGGGGATAAAGTTCTAAATCATTTTCCCCCAGTACAAAAAATACAAAAATGAAAGAAATTAACCTTTCAAAAATTGCAGAAATGGTACAAATTCCAAGGGGACAAATAAGCATATTGAGAAATATGTTAACCGTCAAATGAAAAATAAATATTTAATTTTACCAAGAGAGCCTGTGTCAAGACCAGGTTATGCTGGATTCCACTGAAGAGCCATATGGAAACTCCCTAGTCTTGCAGCTGAACTCCATTTCAGCTTTGATTATGGGACCACACCCATTATTGAAACCTGGGGATGGAGGTTAATTTAGGAGTATGTAGAAATGTCATTTTGTCTTCTGGTATTTGGAAACTTCTTGGTATCTGTTGCCTCAGGCAGACATTTCAATCTGCTTAATATAAAGCTAAACAGCTCAGAGACTGTAGAAAATTCTGTCACATAATTTCAAAATCCCTATAAGTTATGCTCCCCAAATTCATTTGGCAAAACACTGAACATCAGAAGAGTGATTTCCAAACAAATTTCAGTGGAAAGCAAATATAAAGGACATATAAACCATCAAAACGGCCAATAATAATTTTTAAAAGCAAAACAAAAGCCAACCCATGCGTGACTGAAAATCCTAGCTCCATTCATTCATGTAAAGTTGCATGATTATATCCTCTTCTGCAGTCAATTGTTGCCTAATTTTGTTTTCTTGTGTGCTTTCTTGCTTCTAAAAGTTGCCTATCCCCAAAACGTAATGCTAGGAACAGCTCCGAGACAGACAGACTAATAAATCACTCCTATTAAAATCCCAGCCAATTAAATGGCATTGCAACCGAGATAAATTATTTATGAATTAGAACTTTGGATAACAAAATTTTGCATACCACAGGACCAGGTCTTCCAGTAAGTCCCATTGGACCAGGGGGGCCTCTCATTGCAATCTGTAATGTAAACAAAAATAAATATTTAACTTCCTAAGCTACTCATAACTTCCAATGAACAAAGCAAATGCCATTGATAACTATTTAATTAAGTAAACATTATTTAGCCTTGCTAGATTTTATGAAGAAAGATTATGATGTATTGTGACTCTGTCATGATACAGATAAAACCCCAAAAGTTAATTTTAGTAGCTCTTGGATTCTACAAAAATAGGAGGCAATGCCCCTTATGAAAAACTGAGTAAGATAAACACACCTATTATCTAATCTCTCTTCTGATGAAGTCAGGAAAAAGGGTGAGTTTTCTTCACTCAACCTTCACAGAACCTGTTAGAGATGTCTAGTTTGATCATATGGCCATGGAAGAAAGTATTTAAAAAATGCTGGTATCTGTTCCTGAAAAGGACACACAAACACACACCCCAAAAAAGAAAGCAAGCAAGAGCAGAACATTTTCAGAAAATAGTGCTCAGTGCATAAATGTTCTTTTTGTTACCTGTAGAGAGTAAGGAAGATGACTTGATTGAGATATGCAAGTGCTATTATATAAGGCTAAAGGGGCTAAAGCAGTTTTTAAGTCTAGAATCTTCAGATAACACTCAAAAGTGATTCTTCAGACACCTCCCTAATTCATTGAACTATAAGAATGAGAAACAGCACAACCAGATTTACAAGATTCAAGTTATGACCATAATGGAACCTGCTCATCATCGTAATGCAGGAGTGTCATAAATTGGGTCACTCATGTAACCAACTCGATTTTACAATCTTTTTTGTGGTGGATAAGAAAACACTGCAGTCTTAAGGAAACCATGGGGTGGTTTTGCCAGAAACTGTATTAAAGGATGGTTTTTGACAAAACCATTATAAAACATGGTTACAGGACCATGGGATGCTGCAAACAGCTGTAAATGTGGCTCAATTGCCAAGCACCTGAAGTACAACCAGGTGACTGTGGTGGGGAGGGCTTATTGTCAGAAATTTGAATCTGGGTTCTAAGCACCTTCCCCACCACCACCTTAACTAGGTCCATTGTACTTTCGAATAGCCATCAAGATACCAGTCATAAGTCAAGGACTACCTGTGTAAGTGTCAGGGAAAGTAGGAGATTCAGGCAGTTCAAATGAGCATAAAGATTTATTGCAAGCTTAAATTATCTGTGAGAATCTGACCAACTAGCAATCGAGGGAAATGCATAGGAGATAAGAGAGGAATTCAAGGTGGGCTGGACTTAGATCTCTTGCAGGTGTTCTGGAACTCATGACTTATGATGTGTTTGACCCCGCCATCAGGCTTAACCTGGTCATCTCCTACAATCTGTACTATAGTCAATCTCTGTGGAATTGGTCTTGTCTGGATTATCTAATGGGGCTGACATTTTCCCACCAATACGCAGGAGCAGGAAAAGCCATAGAGCAGACCACAATGCAGTTTTCACATCTAATCACTTTTGCTGTAGCTCTTCTCATTTTCAGTTCTGGTGTCAGAAGGCAGATCACAGCATGTTTCGTTCAATGAGAATCAGAGCCCTTAAATAGGGGTGGGTGGGGAGGGACAAGGTTTTTCAGCTTTGCTTTGGTCTGGACCCCAACTTACCCTGGCTTGCTGAAGAATAGCTTGAGCTTGAGCCTCCTGAGGTGAGATTGCTGGGCCCTTCTCACCACCCCCACTAAAGCGAAACTGTGCAGAAGAAAATCAAAATGAAAAAAATTAGAATTAATCTCTATTCATTTATCTCTATTCATTAATGAAACATTTTTCATTAAATTTTTTAAGAACCTTCCTTTGATATAATGAGAGTTTATGTAAATACAGTAGTTTTAGGTTAGGTTGCATATTTATCACAAATTATATTTTTATTAAAAAAATTAATCATTACTAAAAAAAACAGCATTACTGCTGGCTAAAAAGAGATTTCTCATTCAGAATGTGTTAATCTTAAATAAACTATTTTATACAAAATGTTATTTGTTTATTATTATGATTATATACTGCCCAAGTTGCTGTTTTGATAAGATTGAATTAGATCATTTTAATATGGCATCGTTCTAAGCTGTAAAACTCTTCATTCTTTCGATGAAATGAATGAGGTACTGTAGCCCAAGCTTCCTTTGTCTTGCTGCTTAATCTCCAATTCTGCCCTAAAAATGATCAAGAGGAAGTTTTCAAGGCATATATTACTGGAAACTATACCATGCCATATCTTTGGCACTTTTAATTAGAGATCCAGCAACCCCAGGTCATTTTTCACATGAAAAAGTCCCTCTCGATAAAGATTTAGGCCTAAGGAATATCAGTTTCCTCTTCTCCATCATTGGTGCTGGAAAGCTACAGTAAGTTTTAGAAGACGTCAGCCCAGAAAGGGACCTATCTAAAAGTTGAACTGGAATTTGGTTCAGTCCTAGCAACTTTAATACTACCATCATAAATACATCTTCAAGGGAAGTTGCTTTTGTAATTAATTAAAGACATACATCTAATCACTCATGAACTCAGAAATTTATTTAATTAGTATGTATCAAAAGTTCAGGCAACAGACTTGTTAAAACCATCTTTTAACACAAATTTGGGCATTTTATGGCCTCTAGGCCATATCCAGCCCTTTGGGCCCTGAAGGGGCTGCATGAGGTCAGTCAGAAATTAGAAATCAAAAGTAAATAAGTGTGCCAAAGGGGACAAGAGAAGAAGTGAAGTCAGGTGTGGCTATGTGTAATCACCATGCGCTCCTTCATTCAGCTGGAAGCTGCAGGAGGGGCCTAGGACAATTCACCATAGCCAATTTGCCATGGTCATTTCAGCATGGCCAACTCACCACAGGACAATTCACTGTGGCCAATTTCTAGTGGGGCAATTTGCTATGGACAACTGTATACAGGATAACTCAATGCTAGACATGTTATCCACTATTTCTTTGACATTATTTCCATTGAGAAAAATGGAAATAATGTCAAAGAAGCAGTGATGGATAACATTTATTGTGTTGAGTTATCCTGTATGGAATTTCTGTGGTAAGTTGCCCCATGGCAAGTTGGCTGTGGTGAGTTATCCTGCAATGAGTTGGCCACAATGAGATGACTATGATAAACTGGCTGTGACGAGATGCCCGTATTGCTATGGCTGTTGTAAGATATCTGCTGTGACATGGCTGGGGCGAATTGCCCCATTCTGTGCAGGAGGGCATAGCTTGTCCCTTACCTGCAGCAGGAGTTGAGGTGATAGAGTTTGCAGATATAAATTTGGCCCTATCCAGTTTCTCATCTGGCCCCTTGGGAAAATTAATTGCCCACCCCTGTTGTAATATGAACAACAGAAACAAACTGTTCTTTCAAAACCTGATCTATTGCTTGTTTAGAATGGTGGAAGGAGTGCAGTTCCATTTTCATTAGGAATGCCCTGTGGTCTATTATTTCAGGAGTGAGCAACAAGTGAACTTTTTATGATTCTCCAACAACCTAAGACTATGCCAGCGCAATCTGGTCATTTCCCTCATTTCAGAGGCACAGTTTCAGGCCATTGTATAATTTGGAGTGAAATGATGTCATTATGTCACTGGACATAAGCCCATGGTCTTCCTGAACAGTAGAAGGCAACATCAAGAACTTCAACATAATTCCCAAACCACGGCCTACTTCTATGTTATTTGAATGAATGATGTGGAAAAGAGATAATCTAATGTTTCTAGAATAAATCATTATCTTTTGATTTTTAGCAGAACTATGAACAAAATTTACAATGCTAGCTTTGTTTCATGGCTTGAAAAGTCAGTTACAGAAATTAGTTATTTGATTGCTATTATCTAACTTCTAAGAGCTTTCCAACAGCCAGGACTCTAGATGATCTATTAAGAGAAATATCAATAGTTAGTCATATTGCATTGAAATTATTATTTGTCCCTTTAAAATATAATGTTTGTAAAGCAAAATAAGACTTACTGGTAACATTAACATGGTACCTGGGGGTCCAGGTAAGCCATCAGCCCCTGGAAGACCAGAACGTCCGGGTGGACCCTAAAGTCAAAACAGAGATTCGGGAAATTAGAAATATCTTAGAGCATGTTTAATTACTACAGTGGTAAATTAAAAAGTAGAATGATTGAAATCCCATCTTATGTTATTTCATCTCATTTCCGTAATGTTTTAATTAAAATTTTCACAACAGTGTATACATACTTTTATGCATGTTTCCTTTAATCCACACACTGCTGTCTACATTTTCCTCTTCATTTCACATGTGGATTCCAGAAACATGCATATTTTGTGATCACATTCCCACATATAAGCATGTTTTTGTCTACATCTTGTTCTAATACAGTATATGCATTTCTGTATTTCCTTCTTGAAAGTAATTTTTGTTTTGTTTGAAAGTTGTGAAATATATGGCAAAATTTATTAATGTGTGTTCTGGTTCAAATCTGGGTTCAGGAAATGCAAATTAAGAAAGTTTACATTCAAGCATTTCTTACATCTTTATGTAAAAATGGATGTTAATAGATTTCTCAATAGTTATGAACCACAAGAATAAAATGTGCATATGCTTAAGAGCAAAACATCTCAAAACAATTATGAATAGCTTCCTAGAAGTTGGCAAATCATTATTGCAAACAGCTGACTAGTCTTTGTTTAATGTTCATGAAGGTAATGTAAAAATGTCTATGCTCTGAGGATACTTTTTAATTCTTTAAATCATTAAACCAGCATTGCAGGCGTATGCCTGTGTATAGATTAAAAATCAAATTGTACTCACACATGCATTAATCAAAGCTTTCCTGATCACTTCAGTTGCTATCTACATATACATACATCATCATATCCTAAATTTATTTCATTGGCACTGCACACAACATTGTTACACAGTCTTCAATCTAACTACTTAAGGTAATCCTTAATTTACGACCATAATTGTGTCCAAAATTTATGTTGCTGTGAGAAATTTGTTTTTTCCCATTTTACGACCTTTCTTGCCAAGTGAATCACTTCTTGTTAAATGAATCACTGCAGTTGTTAAATTAGTAACACAGCTGTTAAGCAAATCTGGTTTCCCCATTGACTCTGTTTGTCAAAAGGTTGCAAAAGGGGATCTCACATGGCCCCTGGACATTGCAACTGTCATAAATATGAGTCAGTTGTCAAGCATCGAAATGTAAATCATATGACCATGGGGATGCTGCAACGGTTGCAAGTATGGAAAATGGTCATAAATCACTTTTTAAGTGACATTGTAACTTCAAATGGCCACTAAGTGAACTGTTGTAAGTCAAGGACTACCTGTGCACAATATAGAATTTTCAGGGCAAAAGAAACTCAGCTAGGACCTTCTTTGCAAGAATAAACATCAGGTACATACATAAGTATGAATATACAACTCCTGGAGACACATACAGACTATAAAACTACAGTGTGAAACAGCATGGCAAGGGTGAGAGTAACAATAATTTATCTCCCATGTTTCTTCAACATCTAGGATAAGGTGACCTAGCGCTTATCACTTCTTTATCTGAAAAAGTTGTAGGCAAATATTCCAGAAACTTTCCAAATGTCTAGGCATCATAAATTCATAAAGTATTCTTTTCTCAGATTGCACACTAATGGTTTCAGTTGCCGAAGACCGGGAATTATCTCAGCTGCCTTGTTTTTGATATTGTCATTCCAGTCCAATTTTACATTTGATAAATTGGTGGGCTGTTGCAGAAATATCATCACATACATATGTGGTTTTATGCCAATAATATCCAAAGATCTATGCAATTCTTCCCTTAATGTACCCAGTTATTGGAAATCTCAAAATGCTGCAATGTAATTACAGCACACAGAAGACAAAGCAAAGAAGAGACATGATGGGAACAAGACTAGTGCAGGCTTACCATGCTAAAAATATTTGTGGTTAATATTTAAAGATTAAGTGGGAAATCAGGAAGGGCAAACGGATTAACCTGTACTAATCTGTCATATCAGAAGACTAATAACAAGGCCTTAGCTATCTCTTATCTCAAGAGATGTGAACAGTTATCCTTCAGATGTAATAGCAAGCAAAACAAACATACAGAGAAAGCCAGCTACATTCCCAGTTCATCCACCTGTTATCACCAAAAGTCACCCAGAAATAACAAGACATCTGCTGATCTGACTTGTGCAATCCATTAAAGCCTAGATAATGGAGATTGTCTTCCGACTTTCATTTGCACCACAGATAACAACATTTTCCTTTACATTCAGTCACCCTGAACATATTCAGTAATGTGGACTTGTTTTCAGGAGACCTGGAGAATTCAAAGCCTTCAGAGTGTCCCATCTCCTCCACCAGCTCCATTAGATGACGTTTACGTAGCAGACTTTAGACTCAAGGCCCTCCATCTCCTATCTGCACAGCAACAAAAATGATCTAACACTCTCCTGGAGAACCTCTAAAATATCATTATTTCTAATTAGAAGAGTGTCAAATTTGAGCTGAAATGGATCAACTAAAACTCCTGAATTCATTATCGGAATAAAGGTATTTTATTTACATAATGGTTTTGCAAAACACAAAAGTATTCCTTTAAGCTACAGTAAGAGATTACAAAATAGTTGCTCGTCCTTAAGAATTGTTTATTTTCCCAACCATTCAATCTGGCTTGCTTGGGCTGCTCATTTGCAACCCATGAAGACTTACTTACCCTATCACCAGGGTCACCAGGAGGACCGATGGGGCCCTGCATACCAGAGGGGCCTGAAAGACCCTATAAATAAAGGAAATATATATATAAATATATATATTAGTTCTCCTAAATAACTTTACGACAACGATGAGGAGCAATGACTGGCAAAACATGTGAGCCAATAATGGCTGCCCAACAGAAACAAAAACACACAGTTAGGTAAATGACTCCATTTCTAGATGGAACAATCTGTAAATGAAAATGTATGCCATATCCCTATGAGTCCTAAAGTAGTCATGCAAATATCTTTGTTAATAGTATCAATGATTTTATTTAAATTATGTTTAGAAAGCATATACTTACGGGCGGTCCTGGAGGTCCTGGAGGTCCTTCAACAAGCATTCCCTAAGGAAGGTGAGAAATGTATTGTATATTATGTATTTAATGTATAAATGTCAAATATGTAGCATTTATTTTAGCAAGTGTGAATGGCGTAAAATGAACCATAATTTACAAAACTTTTTGTGCTGCATTTTGTTCCCCATGTTAAACTTTGTAATAATCAGTGGTTTAGGGAAGGTGAACTGGCTTCTTAAGCTTTGTATATAACATTTCACCTGCTTGGGATCCATCCTAGTTCTGCCTACTATGTCAGAGTTATGTGTTTGTAATACAGCTGCCACTACTTAGTTTGCTAGAGACCAACTGGCCTGGCCTCCCTTCGGTTTTTTCTTCCTAGGGTCAACAGGGTTCTCTAAAAACTCTCTTAACTGGACTGAAAAAATAAATCTTACAACTGAGGAATAAGCCCTGGGCCACCCAGCTTCAAAGGATGATGCTAGAAGCTATTTCATTCCCTCCTGTTGGGAATAGTTTGAAGAAATATAAAACAGGTTCATTAAGCCCTCCAAAAATTCAATAAATACTATAATTATGATTGAAAATGATTAATTAAAGAATGATTAATTGATGATTAATTAAGAATAACTAAAGGAGGTTAGTATCAATCACACAACAAAATAAAAATACCAGATGGAATTTAACACAAAATTATAGCAATCTGTTCAGAAGTCTACAGAAGACTTCCTAAAGTCTCATTATCTTGCAAGCCCCCAGGTACCAAAACACAGAATATTAGAAAGAGGGAACTATGAAACCATAGTTTAGGGTTTTTAAACTCTTTTTCCAAAAAGGAAAGAAAACATGAGTGTCATTGAACAGAGTTACAGACATCCAATCCCTGAGATATATAGGTCTCTGTTAACCTTTTCTGTCCTATGGTGGTTCCATATCAGGCCTTTATTGTCTAAATCCACAACCATTAAAGAGGTTTATTTAGCAACAAAAGCTTTAACCTATTTCAATATTTCCAAATTTTCTCATTTTCCCTGCCAATGTTGCACGTTATATTTTTTCATACCTCTCTACTACTCTCTATTCCCCCATATGCTATTGTTTTGCTGCAAAATTTCTGCTCTTAAATAGGGATTATTTTTCTATTAAGAGCAGTCTTTCTCAGTTTAGCTTATTCCAGGTGAATTCCAACTTCAATGTCCCGAAATTCCCAACAAATCTAGACATGCTGAATGAAAAGTCTGGAATTTGTTGTCCTAAACAAACTAAAATGAAAAATGAATTGGGACTCTGATTTAAGTGATTCTAGCCAACTCACTACATTACAATACCCTCTAAAGCAAATTCAGAATTATCTACATTCTCTGTGGCTGTGGTTCAAAGAGTAAATACAGGTGATACAGTATAATTGCAGAGTTCCATAACTGACCTCTTGAGTAATCCTAGGCAATCTGAATTACATGGTGATTAAAAAATCTCTCTAATCCTACTTCATGGAGTGGTTTCTAAATGTTTTGTTGCTTTTAGGTTAAAAAAAAGGCCCTAAAAAGAAATTAGTTCTTGATGTAGATAAAAATGTCCATGAAAATCATCACCATGTTAAATTCAGCCTTTTATATAAGCCTGCCAATAGCCTCACATGCTCTGTATATATTTTTTATTATACGGTTCCCAAGGAATATTATAAATTCTGTCTTTTTAACCAATGGAAGCCAACTGCTTTTTTTAATGGGGCAATGATATCAAAGGATGCATAAACATTTCACTGCATATCGTACCATGTATGACTGTGTATGTGACCAATAAATTTGAAATTGAAATTGAAATTGAATTGAGGAAGAGGCACAGCCAAATTTTGCAGCTTATTTTGGGGAGGAAATTTAATGTTTTATATACAATATGGGCCACTAACTGAAACAAAGGCTCAGAATCATATATTCATCTTTATTTTACAAGAAATACCAAAAACAAAATATTACCATTGTCAATTGGCAGCTCATCACAGGTTGATTTTCAGTAGTGTAATATTGTGGTTACATAACGCTTAGATTAAAGATAGGATCTACATGTGACCCAAAGTCGGACTGCCTTAGGCAAACACTCAATGGAGGAGCCAAACTGTTGATGAACTACATTAGAAAGATATGGTTTTTGCACAATACTGGGGAAAGGAAATCTTTTCATATAAAAAAAAATGAATTACAGAATGAAACCTACAATTATCATGTCACCTGTATTTGTATATACTAGGAATTTTTCTTTATAAATGCATCCAGTTCTTAAATCTTTCACTACAGCAACACACCAGCAAATGCAATAATATAAATATCAAAGGAAAAACACTTTATTCATATATTATCTTTATTCCAAATAGAAACCTAGTCAAATATGTTGGTTTTACTTCTTGAAAGAAATATATCTAGCAGTTCTATTAGAAGCACTGCTTTTCAATACAAATCTTATAAAAGTTACATCAAAACCAGATGCCTTATTGCTTTAGTAATATGTTATGATCTTTCAGAAGTTCTTCATAACTTTACTGGTTTATTAAGATGGTATTTGCATTGTTTCCTCAGCCTGTTAGAGAAGTATCTAGCACAGGAGTAAGGAACAATGGCCCTTGTATGACTTGTGGACTTTAATTCCCAGAATTCTAGAGCCACTCATACTCAGTCATGCTGGCTCATGAATTCTGGGAGTTGAAATCCACTAGTCATAAAGGACCATCATTCCCCACCCCTGATCTAGAATGTGCCACAGAAGAAGGTTTAATAGTAACCTGGGGAGACAGACATTCATTGGAGTACTTTTTTTTTAACCAAAGTTTCTCTATTATTGATGTGGATTCAGTTTGGGATGATGTATTTTATATTCTGCCATCATCTAGACTAGGAGCAATATCTATTACTATGCTTCTCCTAAAGGAAATAGTGAAAATAACTATTGCCAGAAGTGGTAATATTGACAAAAGATGGAAACGAACATTTTAAAATTAAAAAACAACAGCAAACTGGAAGAAACTCCCATAGATCAGAAAACCACATTTATGATCTACTCTCATAAAACTCATTCCAACAAAATGATGATTCCTGCTTTTCCCAGACTTATCTTTGAACAGGTAGTAGAACAATAAACAGCTGAGAAGCTTGTAACATCCTGGAAGCATGAAACACCCATTTATGGCAAAGTATGTGTGTGGGAATGTAGCCCACAAGGCTTCCTAGGTACCGTGGAATTCTTAAACATGCCTTAAAATAATGCAGAAATAGAGATCCAAGCCTTAAAGACTTGGACCTGGAGCAGCAGCACTGAGGATGTTAGATTGAGTTCATTTTAAAAATCTAAATAAAACTTTCAGGAAAAACAAAGAAATGAAGAGAGACACATCCAGGACCAAAGCAAGAATCCCGATACCCACATCATAGTATATTAAGAACCTAAGCATAAGAAGCTCCTGAGAAGGAGCTATAAATGTTTAATATGTCAGAATTTAATAATACATTACAAATTGATCTACTGTTGTATTAACATTTTATGGATATACTTTTAGTTTTTACAAATGTTGCTCAGTTATTCATTAGTCTATATTTTTTTCTGATTTTATTAACACTGCTATATTTTCAATTGCATTTCATATGTTCTAGTTGTTATACTTGTCTATATATTTATTTTGTATAGTATATAACATTTTATTATCATTTTTATATATGTATTATATATAATATATAAAATAGCATACTCACTGGTTCAATGATAGCTGCTTCTCCTTTCTGTCCTTTTTCTCCATATGCATGATGGCCATTCACCTACCCAATCAATGCACAAATATATAAGGATATAGGTAACAACAACAACAGGTCCTTGGAAAGGGTCTGACAACCATCAAAAGGGTAGTCAAAATGCCTTATTCAGTCTGATCATCTGGCTAATTGTGCGAAGAACCATAATATTAAAAAGACCTAAACATCTTGTTTCTGAGAACTTTGAGATTCTTAGAATTTATTAGTCTTTCATTAGACCTTCACAAAACTGAAAACCAAAGTGGGCCATAAGCCTGAACGCTTTGATTTGTTCTTAATCTGCAAGTAGTTCCTAAATTTCATGGGAAATTAATGTGCTGCTTTGTATCAACACAAGCTTCTATCCAGCCTTAGCTGCACTGACAGAAACTCAAATCCTGTCTAGAGTTGCCTGGGACAGCATTCTGAATATCTGCATATGAAGTGTGTGATTGACTGTTGATCAACAAGGTAGTTCCCCATATTAACAAACTGATAAACAAAATAGCTTAGCAGAATCCATCTAAATCAACAGCTCTGATGTAAACATCCATTGAATCCGGTCCCTTTCTGTGTAGTATCCATTTGCTATCTTCCTTCATATTAATATTAGCAGTGGAGGTACAGTCTGCACTACAAAGGTCTCTTATGATAACAATGTTTTCTCCTTAAAAAAGAATCCTGAAAACTACTGCTTTTCTAAGAGTTAAATCTGTGGTTTTCAATTTGTGGCTGTTAATATTTTTTGTTCCATAGATTGAAAAATGTTTGTGGCCGGCTGGTTTTTTTTGGTGTGTGTGTGTTTGTGTGTGTGTGCGTACACGCGCACAGGCTTAAGTTTATTTACTGAAGGAGTCATGGGAATTAAGCAGTCATAAACACAAATGGTTTGTAAATACAAATTGTATATTCAGCCATTTGTGCACGCGGGAGCAGAAATCAACTTATTTACAGTCTTACTTATTTGTAAGTAGTCCTCACCTAACAGTCAAAATTTAGTCCAACATTTCCATTGATAAGCAAGACAGTTCTTAAGTGAATTGCGCTCCATGTTATGACCTTTTTTTGTCACAGCGGTTAAGCAAATCATGGCAGTTGTTAAGTGGCTCATGCAGTGGTTAAGCGAATCTGGCTTCCCCACTGATTTTGCTTGTGGGACGCCAGCTGGCAAGTTGGTTATAAATGGTGAGCACATCACCCTGGGACAGTGCAACTGCATAAGTACATGCCAGTTGCCAAGCGTCTGAATTTTGATCACGTGACCATGGGGAAGCTGCAACAGTGTGTGAAAACCAGTCATAAGTCACTTTTTTCAGGGCCACTGTAACGTTGAATGGTCACTAAATGAGTGGTTGTAAGTCAGGGGACTATCTGTACAGGGGCAGTTTATAAAACACATGAATTAATCAGATTGATCCTGACAGAAATCTGGCAGAGGCTGCACCAAGCAAGGGGGGATTTAAAAAAAAAAACAGGAAAGGAGAAATCTCACCCTTACATTAACCTGGAGTCAAGCCTAAATGATGAATACTAGTCCTCATTATTTATTAACATTAATTAAATAATTAAAATTTTATGCACATTGGTTCTTAACGATTCTCGGCGGATTCCCAGCAATCAAATAAATTACAATCAAATCAATAAAAATAAAAAGAAAGATAAAATATGAAGCAAGGGGTTTCATTCTTCCTTGCCAAAGGCCTGGGTGAAGACTCATATCTTCATGGCTCTTCTAAAAAAGTGCAAAGAGGTCATCCAGCTATAATTGTCCTATTCAATTCTTATTCATCTTAGTTTGTCTTTGCTGAAGATTTGTTCAACATCTTATAATTTGTCTGGTTGATGTTTAATTTTTATTTCGTTGTTTGTATAATTCTGTTCATCAATTTCTGCCTTGATGGACTGTGTGGTATATAAATTGTAGAATAAGAAATAAATATATTCTAGAAGACATTAATCCCATTGTTGCTTTGGATGTATCTGTCTCCTAAATTATTGAGAATCCCAAAGCCCTCAAATCCAAATATACAACTTCAAATAACAACCAGTGGAAGATAATAGTTTGAAGCAAGTAAGTAATAAGAAGGAATCAAATGAATCTCACTCTCGAGCCAATGTCATTTCAAAGAGATGTGCAGCAAAGATATTCCAGTTGTTGGTTATGGTGGATCCCAGAGTATCCAATAGAACAATCTTCCTGAGACACTATATATTTGCAGAGTTTTCTAGACAAAGCTTACTAAATCAGTGTTTTTCGAACTTGGCAACTCTGTGTAGACTTCAGCTCCCAGAATTTCAATATGGTTGGCTGAGGACTTTTGGAAGTTGAAGTCCATACATTTAAGGGTTGCCCAGATTGAAAAAGACTTTAGTAGATAACTCTGAAATATTGAGATCTGCAAGTTTACACATAGTTTGAATGATTTATTATAACCAATCCTCAAGTATCAGGAGTGCCTTTACAAAAAAATCCGATTTGATTTATGAATGTTTATGAAGCTAAAACCCTTCTGTTAGAGATTTGTCTGATACTACTTTCAGTACTGGATTCTTTTGTTAGGATTTTTAGTTCTATTCCTTTTTTCCCCCCACACAAACTATTTTTTATATTATTGGTTTTTCCTGTGATACTGTATGCACTGTTTCTACCCTGTTCTTTCTTTTTTGAAAGAAAGAAATAACACGTAGTTTTCAAAATTCAAACAAAATCAACTAATCATGTTGTGATTGATGCCTTCTTCCCACCCAGCATGTAGGCCAAAAAAAAAAAAAAAAAAGGCTGCTTACAAATATTTCTTGGCTAGGAGAGAAATATCTCGTTTTTAAGCAGCTCATAATAAAATTCAGTTTAATAAAATCTCCCTTTTATTTCTAGTACTGCAAAAACTCAAGGCAACACAACACAACACAACCCAACACAACACATTGAAGTGGATGTGAACTCCCAAATTTGGAGTTCTATTTTCATACTAGGATATATTTTTAAATTTGATTTCTTTTTAAGCAAATCATTTTTAAGGAAGTATGCACAGGTAGTCCTTGCTTAACAGCCAGTCAGGTAATGACCAACATAATCTATCCTTGAAGTTATGTTTGTCATGCTTGAAAACTGGCTCACATTTACAATTGGTTGCAGCGTCCTGTGGTAATATTTTGCAATAATTTTTGCTCGTTTTTTGGCAAAAATCACCAGTTGGAGAATGGATTCACTTAAGGACTGCAATGCCTTATGACCAAAATTCTGACCTCAATTCTGGTTTTTAAGTAAGGACTACCTGTAAATATGCCCTTTCCATTTTCCATCTCAAATGATAGAAAATATAGACACCCATAAAAAAACTGCTAACCATTACACATCTTTGAAGACTAGCTCAGATGTATCCAACTTACGGTTGTTTCTGTGATATCAGTCTCTGCAGGAACTCCAGGCCCAAACTCCTCATTAGTAGAACTGGTTGGCTTCTCTTCATATTCTTTATATTCATAAAAATCATAT
>JAEANM010000410.1:0-18529 GCA_017656035.1 Myanophis thanlyinensis | reverse complement strand
TATTCGCCTAAATCTCCATCTACCACAACTTCAGCTTCACTGTGGTCTACTCCTCTGTTTCCATAATCTGTTTCCTCATTATTTTTAGTCTTTGAATTATAATCCTCTCCCGTTACGTATTCTTCAGTAAACACTTCTTCAACAGGAATGTGCTATTCATATAAGCAGTAGAGGTGTGGAGGAATAGGATGAATATGTGGATTATAGTTAGTAAAGCAATGTAAGCATTTTGCAGATTTTAAAATAATGGTTTGCAAAATAAAACAACATCCTTTAACTTGTTTCTGAAAAACTCAGAAGTCAGCTTTTCAGAGTTATTAAAAGAATGCTCCAACACACAGGGTTATCTGCAATGAAATTAATTCTTTTGAAGATTTATACTTTATCATTTATGCATATATTAAATGAAATACTGTGTAGATTGGATTGATGTAGTTAGATTATTTAGTGACAAATTCTCCCTAGTCCAATTTTTTAAACTGAATTTTTCAGGTATGCCATTCCTAAGACATAACAACAATAGTGTCTCTGTGTGTTTATTTACCAGAATTGATTCTAAGTTTTTATGCTTGGCTTCACACATATTAACGTTAGTAACAATGTCCAAAATATGTACCAAGATCTAATGAGATATTGATTAGTGCTATGTAACTGTTATATTTTATGTCCTAAAATGACTTGCCAAGTGTTTTAAAGGAGTTTACAGGTGTCATTCCAGACCCTTTCTTTATCTTTGAGAAATCATGGAGTAAAAGCATGATGCCAAAAAACTGGAAATAAGCAAATGATCTTCTTAAGACTTGAAATATGACAGAGTAATCTGCTTGACACTGATACTAGATACTAGACTACCAGCATACTAGATAGATACTAGATACCAGCATAGGTTTCTCAAGAACAAGTCATGTCAAACCAAATGGATCTCCTTTTTGGATAGAGTGATCAGTTTAATAAACCATGGAAATGTGATAGGTCTTCTGTATCTGACTTCAGCAAAAGATTTGTTAAAATTTCCATATTATACCAATAGAGAAATTGGGAAAATGTGGATTTCCTACAAACTTCATCAAAAGTTTAATATTTTTATTCATCAAATTTAGACAACATCCATATCACTATCTAAGTGGCTTTGGGAAGTTTACAGCTAAAAATATTCTTTAAACAATTGTTCTCAATCGGTAAATATATAGCACACTGGAGGAAAGAGTTGAATAGCATAGCACAGTGAGGTATAAACAATGTGAACCAGGATTTAGATAATAGTATTATCAAATTTGCACTAGAAACAAAGAGAAGGTCAATTTAATAAGAAGTTAGGAACATTCAGGAGACTCTTGTAAATCCAGAACATGAGTGAAAACTAGTAAGATTATTTTTAATAATGACAAACACAAGATCCTTTGGGGATAAGAAAAATTAAAGGCATGAGTATAGATTGTGAGGGGAAAGGCTTAGATAACAGATATGCAACATGACTGTCTTGATTGATCATCAGCTGATAATGAGACAATAATGTAAGATAGTGATTCTCAACCCCTGGCCCACGATTGGGGGGGAGGAACACAATGTTGTCACAACTAAAGTTAAGCCTTGGGGGCTCCATGGCCATAGTAGCCACAAAGTTATTTAAAGAGGGTCTGTGATGAAAAAAAAAGGTTGAGAATAACTGGTGTAAGGTAGTTTTAGATGGAAGGGGATGCAATCCTAGCTGCAACAACAGAAATATAGTCCATGTTCATGAGAAATTGTTGTTCTTCTCTGTTCTGCATTGGTTAATGTTCTACACTTAGAACACTGTATCTGGTTAGGGCACTGCATTTTGGGCCGGAACAGTCACAAACTGGGGAAAGCCCAGACAAGACCAACAAAGATGATAAAGTACCTGAAAATAAAAAACTTATATAGAACAGTTGGAGGAGTTGAGTAATTTTAGTCTGGAAAACCAAAATCTGAAGGGAGATGTGATGTTCCTCTAGAGAAAATAGGGCAGAGTTGTTCCAGAAGACAGGACAGTAAATGATGAATTTAAGTTCCAAGGAAGTAGATTTAAAGTGGCAGTGAGAAAAAAAATGTAAGAATTGTTTAAAATGGAGTAGACTGCTCTAAGATGCAGAACCCTGCTTCTTCATTACAGGACATCTGATAGGGAAGTTGAAGTAATGGATTCCCATACTAGATGGAGTTGGACTAGATAATCTGCAGGCCTCTGTCCAATTTTTCATTCTATGAATCTACAATAAGATTTAAAAAAAAAATCCATGTGCACTTAAAGCAGAATATATGAAAGCTAAGTCTTTTTATCTCAATGCACTGTTTTGCAAAATCTTAAACTAAACCAAGTTTAATTTTATATCCTTAATAAAGAAAACATTGTTCAACATTGATTGAACATAAAAAGCCACTATCATGGAAGTCAGCAACTCTGAATGTTCTGATTGAGAGCTGTGTGAAACCAAGCATTCAACTGTTAAGCACTAGCATTAGTTAAATATCATTTTCTTCAATATGCAGAGGTTAGCTTTAGAATAAGACCAATCAAGCTCCACAGTAAACGTATCTGCTTTAGCAGAATCCAAAAACTTTAGAAAGTATTGCTTAAAATCTCTTTTTTTTCCAGCAGGGCAATATTTATGAACCGCAGTATCCGCATTCATAAATATTAGCTGATTATACACACTCAGAAATGAGCAGAAATCAGCCACAGAAAGTTTAAGGCTAATTTTCAATAAAGCTTTTGATTCATAGCCTAAAGAAAGATACATTTATATATCAGTGTATATCTTTCAAATGCAGCTGAATTGTAAACTCTAGGGGTATAGAAACAAATATCCCTAAGCAGGAAATGAGAACTGTACTTGACAAAAATTATGTGTATCGGTGCCCATACTGAACTAGGAATCATGTGAGCAGATGCTTATCTTCATGTGTTGTGCATCTAGATATCATAGTTACACGTACTTAATCTCACTCAATATTTGGTATACATGTAAATGCGAATGAATTGAACTGTACACAGCCAATTGACCATTTTCAAGACTCCAGTCACCATCCACTCACTGTTTTTTTCTCTCTTAAATTAGAATCACAATTAGAACATATCTTATCTATAATGACTTCTGAAAAAAAAAAAACTAATACTTCCTTTCATGCCACTGAAATCAAAAGTGTGGGCAACGTCTTACATCATGCTTAGGTATCCTTAAACTTTGCTTGGCCATTATTGAATGTTTTGCTTGACATCCCAAAATGTATGCAGCTGCATTTCTACAGAAAATAGACTTCAAGATTTCTTGAAGTCATTTCTCAGGTAAAGACTGAATGTGACTATGAAATACCACAAAACTGGATCTCAGATATTAAGACTTAGACTTAGAATAACTTTATTGTCACTTTGAATGTACACTATTTGACACACATTAAAATGAAATTTCATTGCATACAGCTCTCAAAGGATCTCTACCTCTAATATACACTACATAAACCTCTAATATATACAAAACACATATGACTTTAGTCTTTAATTGTTCTCTTATTTTATTTATTAGAATTTTTTATCCTGCCTTTATTACTTTATAAGTAATTCAAGGAGGTGAACATATATAATACTCCTTCCTCATCCTATTTTCCCTACAACAACCCTATGAGGTGGGTTGGGCTAAGAAAGAATGACTAGCCCAAAGGAGCTTTCATGCCTAAGGCAAGACTAGAATTCAGTCTCCTAGTTACTAGATCAGTACCTTAACCACTACACTAAATTGCTTTTCTGGCTAGCTGATAACGATAATGGTAATATTTGTTGGTAATATTTTTTTTATTGATGAAAATCTTCGAAATAGCCATGGCTTTATATTTCTCTATTCTTCATTACCTCATTACGTCCAGTTGTTTGAGTAGGAATCGCAGTCTGGTAAGCTTCAGTTCCATAATCAACTTCAGCCACATTATACTCATGATATTCATCAACAACATTGGCCTAATGCAAAAGGAAAAAGGTACAAAGTTAATAGGTGTGGGGGGGGGGGAGAAGACAAACACTTAAGGAGAATGTCTGTTTAACTAGATTATAATATTAGCCAGGGGTGTTTTCATTTACTAAGGGTTAGAGCTACTGGTTCTCATCATCACAGATCTTCCAAGCTCAGTCTAGGAGAGATCTTGATTATTTCTGAGCTACTTTTACCCCTATTTTGCCTTTGGCTGCAGCTCGAGAGCTTTTCTTCTTCTTGGATGGCAGTGTTTCAGATTTTTTGAGTTTGAACTTTGGGGGGCTGTTCTTTGAGCTAGCGATCCCTGTCTTCTTCTCCTTCTTCTTTGGGGCTTTGTTCTTGTTCTGAAAAAGGGGGTGAAAGACGGAATGGGAAAACAGAAACAAACAAAAGGGGAAGAGCAGTAAGACATGAAAGACACCAGGACAAGCAAAAGGACAACAAATAATGATTTCCTGTCAATTACCCTGGCTGCCTCTGTTGAATTAAAATGAGTTTTCATGGACACACAGGAAAGGAAAGGAGAGAGAGTGAGCTTGATCAACAATAAGACGCCACGTGGACAAACCATCAGACAGACAGGACGGACGAACATCAGACAAGATACACACCATGGGCTTTTACCTCAGTGTATGCTACAGTCTCGTCGTATAGTGGGGGTCCGTCTGTTACAGTTTCAAGGTCTTTATAATCTTTATAATCTGGATCATAGTCATAGTCATATTCGATTAAATCTTCAGTTGCATACTAAATTGCAAAAGGAAAAACACCAGGCATTGGTGGATTAGTGGCAGGAAGCTCTATTAGAAGTCCTGGGAAGGTTTTTTTTTTTTTTATGCTTCCCTTTTGTAGTTGGAAATAAAAGTTACACAATTAAGGTATCAGATACATAATAGATGTTTTTTTCCAGAAGGGACTGATTAAAACAGTATTTTTTTACTTTACAAATTGAATAAAAAGGGGCAATGCAACTTTTTTCTTTGCTAAAATATGATTCATGATTAGCATTTTATTATAAGTCTTATTAAGATGTGGAATGGGACAACTCGCTGTGGCCAATTTGCCATGGCCAGCTCACCATGAGACAACTCACCATGGCCGTGGGACAATTCGTTGTGGGAGAAATCAATAATTCAATTTAATTATTTAAATATATTTTAAAAAATAAATCTTTGTCATTCACATTTCATCTTGTCCCTCCTATGGCATCCTTTCTTTAACAATTCTATTCCACCATTTCTTCAATATTAGTGAAATTCTTGTCAGTGACAATTTGTCCTATGACGAGTTGGCCATGGCAAGTATTCCCATAGGAGGTTGGCTGCACCAAGTTGGCTTCAGTGAGTTTTTCCTAGACACTTGCATGGAGTGCCTTTATATTAAATGTATGAAAAAGCTTATTTTAAGCTTTTGCGTTGCTTAATGTTATTATTAAGCTGAGAAATTCTCCAAATGAGTCATGTATCGTACTAGCACTGTATCCTATTAGGTGCCATAAAATAAGGATTAATAAATGTAATCCTGGGTTACAAACACAGTACTAAATCTTCTACCACCTGAACAGTTCCCCACATTTAGCAACATATTTAATTCAGAACACCAGCTCCCGGAAGTATTAGCAGCATTTCAACAGGGATTTTGGAAATGCTAAATTTATAAACTTAAAATCAATGTTGATTCTTAGGTGCTGCCTTGACTATTTGTTGTACTGAAATGTTCTTGGCAAGGTTTCAGAAATGGCTTGCTGATGCCTTCTTTCTAGAGCTAAGAGAGAATGATTGGCCCGTGGTCACCCAGCTGGCTATGTTCCTAAAGTGGGAGTAGAACTTTTAATCTCCCATTTTCTAGCTTGGTGCCTTAACCACTACACCAAACTGGTACTATTATTATATGAAGAGCCAGTGATGGTGGTGGTGTGGTTAAAGCACCAGGCTAGAAACTGGGAGACTGCTGAGTTCCACCTTAGGCATGAAACCAACCAACTATCTATGGGCCAGTCACTTTCGTTTAGCTCTAGAAAGCAAACGATGGCAAACCCCTTCTGAAATATTGCCCCAAAAGCTGCATGGACCTCTCCAAGCAGTCTGCTGATGTCAACACTGATCCCCCAAAAAAATTATAAGAGAAAAGAATACAAAACAAATGAGACATGAGTCATTTTCTGGCATTAGGGTTTGTCCCTTTTATTCTGACCTCAATGTGTAACTGAGAAAATTCTAAACTGACACTCTAATCATATATCCTGCTTAGTTGTGTGGTTCAAAATGTCATGATGTTAAAATTCAGAGGGTAAACCATTATTGTTCTGAGTAACAAGGGGAGGCAATATGACAGCAGATGTGAACTGCACATAATTCAAAGGTGCAGCATAAAGGCAAAGCATGGAAAATTTAGTTTCACATGAAATGAATCCATATTTTTAATCATTGTTATTTAGACACTTATTACTCTCCAAGTTTGATCTAAAGATGTGGACTCTGTCCAAGTAATATTATCAAAGTTAACAGACCATAACAGGAGAAAGGGTTCTCCTCCCTTGATATAGTATAAGTACATATTATGCCTCAAGCCTGCAGCATGCAGGTTGGAATGGGTGAAGAAAGGTGTCATGAGTGTTGTGTAAGAAGAGGACAGGAGAGTGTTACAAAGAATCAAAGGAAAGGTGTACAAGACTGTATTGAGACTAGCTGTGTCGTATGGGTTAGAGACTGTAGCAGTGAGAGAAAGACAAGAGGCAGAAATGGACATAGCAGAGATGAGGATGTTGAGGTTCTCTTTAGGAGTGACCAGGATGGATAGGATTAGGAATGAGCACATCAGAGGGACAGCTCAGGTTGGCTGCTTTGGGAACAAGGTCAGAGAGGCCAGACTGAGATGGTTTGGACATGTGCAGAGGAGGGAGAGTGGTCATATTGGTAGAAGAATATTGGAGATGGAGCTGCCAGGCAAGAGGTCAAGAGGAAGGCCAAAGAGGAGATATATGGATGTGCTAAAAGAGATATGAAGTTAACTGGGGTGAGAATAGAGGATAGAGTTAGGTAGAAAAAGATGATTCTCTGTGGTGACCCCTAACGGGAACAGCAAAAGAAGAAGACCTATTATGCATCAAGCCATTACATGTTCTTTGCAATAAATTAATGTTGACATTTTAGACCTGCCTCCAAAGTCTTTTACCTACAAAAGTTATCTGAAGATGAAATGTATTGCTTTAGTGTCTTGTAATTTCAGCAGATGCAATGTTTTGCAAAGGAAAAATAGCACATTTAAAAAGAAACTAAGATCATATTCTAGGAATTCAGTAATTTGTTTTAATACACATTTGTCACATACTAGCCAACAAGAAAATAATTTATTTTTCCAAATTTTAAAGAAGTTTAAACAAAGGTGCAACTGCTTGAAACAATACATTAACTGTAATGAACTGACTCTTTGAACCAACTGTATCTTTTTGAAAACCAACAAATGCAAACAATCAACCCCAAATAAATTCAGAAAGGAAAAGTAAGACATAGTTTTAAAGTTTCAAAGTTAAATTAAAAATTCCAAGAAGATATTCTTAAGCCCTGTATACTTTTCTGGATTTGATTTTTCCCCATCTTAGCTGAGTTTTTGAAAGCTCTACTGACAGACAAGTAAGAGATTGTGACCACAAAGGAATGTAACACCTCAATGTCTTTCTTCTTTGGCTAGGCAGCCAAGGAAGCTCAATTACGTACATTCATGAGCTCATGTGGGCAAACAAACAAAAATGAATGAAAATCTGTCACTAATAAAAACTTCATTGAATTCAGTATAATTACAGTATTTTATGAAGCAGGTAAAGAAGAAAAAAGAGATGAAGAATGTCTTAATGGCTATTCTAAGGTACCCAGTTGAATTGTATGCATTTTCAACGAATCAACTCAGTTTTGAACCAAACTAGGTGAAAATTATGTGTGTTTAAATTCCCAGAACTTATGTAAAATTCTTTTGGAAATGAACACATAAGGGTTAGCATGTCTTTAAGGCAAGGCTGAAATCCCTGTCTAATCTCTCTTAGGATGCTAATGATCAAACATATTAATGTATGAAAACAACCTTCTTCAAAATATCTTCCTTAGCTAAGGGAACTTGCTAAGTATTTCAGACTAGTCTAAGAAAGTTTTTTTACAGTAAATAATATGACTATCAACCCACATATAGCCAACTAGTCATGAAGAAGGCTATACTTCAATAGCAGACTATCCCTAGAGATAATAAATTTTATCAGGCAAAAAAAAAAGTTAGTTATGTTTCTATGACAGCTACACAGGAATCTTAATATATTTTTTTATTTTGTGTCCTGCCTAGAATTTGATTTAAAAAATGGTGATCTCCCGAGATGGAGGCTATAAATTATAAGCTATAAATTGTAAAAATTATAAATTACAAACCAAGGGTTTTATTTATCACTGAGCTACTGTACAATAAAGGAGTTATTTCTTTCTAGCGCTCAGATGAGCAATTAGTCAGCATTTTTAAAAGGACTACCTAAGTTTAATATTATTTCTATTAACAATGAGAGGATTTGTCTGACTGCAAAATTAGCAACTGTTCCAGACTGTGCTAATTTGGGGTTTAATAAAATGGCTACAGACAGGTTAGAAGCAGTTCTTTAGAGACCACGAAACAAATGGAAACATTGACTGAATAAAATAAAACAGTGCCAAGTATGCTGATCAAAAACACACACAAGAAAGACACAGTAAGTAAATTGATATTCATTTTAAGGCTTGTCAGAAGCACATTTTGAAAAGCTATTTATTCATAAGAGTCAAGAAGATACATAAAAAAAGATATTTAGAAGGCAGATCTGCAGCACAATTGAAAAATATTTAAGCTGTTTAATATTTCAACAAAGTATCACTTTAAAAAAGACATTTTTATGTTTATTCATTATATTCACTACATAGTTCTATAAGGACTTTGTGAAATGTAGCGTAGCTTTCCTTCTGTCTCATGTTTTTCCTAAATTTATGAGCTGCCATTGATAATTTTTTATAAGAGAGCCAAGAACTCAGTGAACCAGTATGCTATAATAAATGTACATTTTTTCCCTCTCACTTAGCTTTGTCAAGCCATCTAAATACTCTAGACAGATTATTTAGCTACCTAGATGCACAGCCCAAGTCTGCTAATTTGGAGCAAACGTTACTGTGCTTTGATGGCCTAGACATTATAGAAATCTTCTTGATATAATATCTACCATAACTAAATAGCTTTTCTTCCTGAGACAAATTTTGGGCTGTAATAGTTCATCATTTTACATCTACCATGGCACCATGGGTCTGTTCCAATTAGTACAGCTTTGCCACATGTAACCTAAGAATGAAACATTACGGCGATGGATTCCTATCTCATGTTTAACATGTTGCAATGTATACATATATCATTTGAGCACATGAAATCACCTCATACAGAATCAAATTATTAGTCCAGATAATTAGCGTAGTAATATCATCTCCTTTGACTGGAAGTGATATTGTAGGATCTTTAGATTTTTTTATTGATGTCATTCATAGGCAAATAAAGAATCTGTCACTGAGCAATATCCCTTGGCTTATGCCTAGAATCTATTCACATCATTTTCCGAATTCATTTTGTGTGATGCTGGCAATCAATGTAAAATAAGCCTTTTGCCTTCTTTATTAATTATGCTCAAATTGTACTAACAGGGTTAGAAACCACATAATATTTATCAGTTCAATTTTAAGCCTCAGTTTTCTGCAGGCATCTTCTTTCTCAACAGACCTCCCGAAAGTCCAAATAGCTGATGGAGATGAAGCAGTCTGCTTACCTTGATAAGCCACAAGCATTGAAGTATACCTTCTTTCAGAAGGAGAAATATAGAATATAGAATAATAGCAATAGCACGTAGACTTATATATCACTTCATAGAGCTTTATAGCCCTCTCTAAATGGTTTACAGAATCAGCACATTGTCCCCAACAATCTGGGTCCTCATTTTACCAACCTTGGAAGGATGGAAGGCTGAGTCAACCCTGAACCTGGTGAGATTTGAACTGCCAAATTGCAGGCAGCCATCAGGCAGCAGAAATAGCCTGCAGTACTGCATTCTAACCACTATGCCACCACAGCTCTACAATTGGATAGGGACCTCAGAGGTCTTCTAGTCCAATCCCCTACTTCAGCAGAACACCCTATATCATTTCAGACAAATGGTTGTCCAGTCTCTTTTTCAAAGACTTCAGTGATGGAGCACC
Organism: Myanophis thanlyinensis; assembly: GCA_017656035.1. Classification (NCBI taxonomy): domain Eukaryota; kingdom Metazoa; phylum Chordata; class Lepidosauria; order Squamata; family Homalopsidae; genus Myanophis; species Myanophis thanlyinensis. The sequence goes on along the minus strand of JAEANM010000410.1, from coordinate 8,301 downwards.
CACAACTTCTGAAGGCAAGTTATTCCATTGGTTAATTGGTCTCACCATTAGGAAATTTCTCCTTAGTTCTAAGTTGCTTGTCTCCTTGGTTAATTTCGATCCATTGCTTCTTATCTTGCCTTTTGGTGCTTTGGAAAGTAGTTTCACACACAGGCGCATACACACACACATCTTTGTAGGAGCTCTTCAAATATTGGAACACACACACACATTTCTTTTCAGCAATTTGAAATTCCTTTTCTTTTAAGTGGTAACATACACTCGGGTTTGGAGGACAATGTTTCAGAATACTGAAGCTAAAGATGGGTGGACTTTTAATTTCTTGGAAAAAAGCTAGGCAATTCTCGCTTATAAAAATCTCTCTCATACACACTCTTCACTTCCTAATTCTCTGATAACAGTTTCTGAAAAGAAAAGATTGAGCAGGTAATTTGTGTTGGAATTTCTAAACTATGAGACAGCAGAGGATTACTTCTGGAGCCTCTCCTGACTAGCTGTTTCATTCTTAATTGGGTTTTTTTTTTCTTCTCCTGGGAAAGGCAGAGAAAGAGCAGAAGCATTTATCCAAGACTCATGAAGTCTTATATTTGATCACAGATTACACTGGCCTTACAAAGTCATATACACATACTATAAGGTCTGGGCGTTGAAATAGCAAGTTCTTTCTGAACTTGTACCATTTCATATGGCTATTACTGCTCATGTAACTGAATTGTCCTCTGCACCAGAAACTAGAGTAACATAAATATAATTATATGCATGCAAAAGTAGATTTCAGGAAAAATAATATCTTTCCACCCAGAAAAATTATCATCAAGGACTCCATATTTATTTCTTTGCCAGGAGAAATAGCAAGTCACCCTACCCTTTCTATACTGAATTGGTACAACTCAGAAGAAACTTCATCAGTTCATTTGCCAAATGTGAAAAATGGGCTTGAACTCCTGCCAAGTTTATAAAAGGATGGGAGCAAAAATACTGAACACATTATAGATGATTTGATTTAATGTACTATCTCCTGAGAACTAGAGTGAACAATCTAGATATATCATATATTCATCCTACATTAAGGATGAAATTATATACCATAACCTCAACCATAAATTTCACTTTGAAACCATTTTAATGTTATCCAAAGGGGTTTTTTTCACTAGTTTTTCTTTTAAACATTTTGTTCGCTAGTTTCGCCGCTTATTTAGGCACAAAGCAAATAAGAAATTTCTGACAATACTATCTGGAGTAGATGTTCAGGATAGTAACAGAATAGCAGAGTTGAAAGGGACCTTGGAGGTCATCTAGTTCAACTCCCTGTTGAAAAATGAGACATTACACCATTTCACATAAGAGGCTGTCCAATTTCTTCTTAAAAACCTCCAGTGTTGGAGCACCCACAATTTCTGGAGGCAAACTGTTCCACAGATTAACTGTTCTCAGGAAATGTCTCCTTATTTCAAGGTCTGGTTCTCTCCTTGATTAATTTCCATCCATTGCTTGTTTTCCTGTTTTCAGATGCTTTGGAGAATAGATTAGGTAGTGAACTTAATTTAGTTTAAAGACCAGACTGTGTCACAAACATATCCATGGGGTCATGGGAAAAGGTTTTGCTTGGAAATGAGGGGGGGGGGGGGCAGGAGAAATTCTTCTATCTCTAATCAGATATTCTCTAGAGGAAAAAAATAGAGAGAGCAAAAAAGAAAAAAAAAGCTGATGTAATTTTCACGATTTTCTCCGACTCACAGCCAAACAAAAAATATTTCTGATCTCTAAGCTGCTTATTTCCAATTGATCAGAATTCATAACCATTTACATTCTCATTGCTCCACTGAGAAAAGCATTTTTCTTAATTGGTTCTAGAAGACTATGATGAGTCAGGTGAAGAACAGGACAGAACAGAACAGAATAATAGAGTTGGAAGAGATCTTAGAGATCTTCTAGTCCAATGCCCTGGTCAAGCAATAAACCTTTACTATTTCAGACAGTTGTCCAATCTTAAAAACCTCCAATGTTGAAGCACAAGCCATTCCACTAACTGCTCTCACTGTCAGGAAATTTCTCCTTTGTTCTATGTTGTTCCCTCTTTGATAAATTTCCATTCATTGCTTCCCATCCTACCTTCAGGTGCTTTGGAGAATCTTTGTACTATTTGGTCCATATTTTAGGAATTCAATATATATTTTTTTCCTCAATGAAGCCAATCTGATTATAAAATTTCCCAACTGGGTGTGCTCTACATGTGTGGACTTCAACTTTCAGAATTCCAGCCAGCATGGCCATTACTGGGAATTGCGGAATTGAAATCTACTTGGCTGGAAGATATCCAGCATAGGGAAATTCAAATTAGAGCACAGAAACTCAATCAGACTAAATTATACATTTCAGTTATGATTGCCTTATGTGCCATATTATTGAGGGGCCCTTGGTGCTCTCTGAGCTTGCTTGTTTTCTGCAGACATTTTGTTACCCAAACTCAGAGGTAAAATTCAGCAGGTTCTAGCAGGTTCACTAGAACTGGTAGTAAATTTTTCTAAGCAGTTCAGAGAACCAGTTGTTAGAAGAAATCTCCTTTTGTTTTTTTCCACTTTATAAGGTTAATGCTATAAGGAAGGCAGGGAAAAAACATTCTGGTGTTGTTTCTAACCTAGTCTTTATTGCCTTGCTTACAGAAACTGTCCACCCAGTCACATGATCTCACCAGCCACACCCACCAAGCCACATCCACAGAACCGGTAGTAAAAAAAATGAATTCCACCACTGCTCAAACTAGGTAACATCAACAATAACAGGAAGATGCTACTTGGTTTGGGTAATGAAATGTCTGCAAGAAAAGAAACTAACTCAGAGAGCACCAAGCACCCCTCATTTCAACCCTGAACTACAAATATTCGCCTTTATTGATGCCATATTATTCTCCATGGATACTTATTTTCCATGATATTAATCAGTAAAGATTACATACTTTACTTTTATGACAAATTTATCTTATATACTTAAGAAATCATTCTCCATCTCCAAATATTTATTCTGGTTGTATGCACCCACTCCCTACAATTTTAGCAAATCAAACATTTTTATAAGTGAATGCTTTCAGGCTAAATTCCTTACATTTAATGACATGCTTTGCAATTATTACGAATTGCAACAGACATACAAATAAGCAGTTTATTCTTTTTAAAAACATATCTTTTCTATTTGAGTTGTTTTTATGAATAGTTTCTGAAAACATTTCATGCATTTTTATCTCCCTACCCCCTTCCCCAATGTTGGAGGAGAAGGAGAACATGCTGATGAATTTCCATGTGGCTCTCTGCCAGCATTAATTCAGTGAATGAAGAAACTCAAGGACAATTCTCAAGGGTCACTACATTAATATATTATATGTATAGTACCAATATTATCTTTCAAATGTAAAATATTTTTTCTTTCTTTTGCAAATACCAAGAAATGATAAATACTAAACTCATTCCAAATCCAGTCCAAAAACATAGCCCTGCACTAATTGGTCATAAAAAGTCAATGGAACTAAACTACAAAAACAATAAAATCTACTGAGACTGTAGATGAAAGCTTTAATGACTCCCTCATTCTAGACAATTTGCTCAGCAGTTATAGAAATGCAAGAATGTATATTATGCAGATGCCTTAACTTAGTGTTTCACAACCTTGGCAAGTTTAAGATTTGTAGACTTCAACTCCCAGAATTCCCCAGCCAAACTGAGAATGCTGCTTTAACTAGTCACTGTAGCTTTCGTCCAGACAATAATGACTTCTCTAGCTGAAATATCTCCCTCCCCCACCTCACCCCAAAAAGACAGAGAGGAAAAACTGGATGAGAATTCTTAGCAATGGGATGAGAGATGAGGGAATGTATAGAACAAATATTTATTGGGGGAAATTCAATCTAAAACAATAATATAAATAGTAATCATAACAAAAAAGTATCTTGTTACCTATGCAATTAGCAATCAATTATCATCCAATGAACAATAATCATGAACAAGCGGGAAGGATCAAATGAAGACATGGCAATAAGCAGCCATATCATCACTATAAGAAGTTAGCAAAGTTAGATAGGGGTACATTCCTTTTGCTATTTATTTGCTTTTTGGTGCCTTTTTTGCACTGTAGTGGTGGAGTGGTTAGAGTGCAGTACTGCAGGCTACTTCTGCTGACTGCTAGCTGCCAGCAGTTCAGCAGTTTGAGTCTCACCGGCTCAAGGTTGACTCAGCCTTCCATCCTTCCGAGGTCGGTACAATGACAAACCATATTGTTGGGGACAATATGCTGACTCTGTAAACTGCTTAAAGAGGGCTGTAAAGCAATGTGAAGTGTATATAAGTTTAATATTGTTATTGCTTTCTGCATGAAAAGATCAAAATCAAGCGGCTTTTAATGTTGTTGGTAGATTCCAAGTATCTTCCTCCCTAATGTTGTTTGCATTAACTTAGAATAATCATCTTTTACACCAAGGTTGATTGGCATCTGAGAAAATATTCATTCCCAAATCCTTGAACATATCAGTAACAGGAGTTTTGATCTAACTGACAAGTATTGCATTTGTTGCAGAAGCAATTGTGGATGAATTTGATTTCTATGATCTGAAAAGCAACAATCATACTTTCAAGCAAAAGTCAAGAAATCCTAGAGGCCCAGCCTGGATCCAGATTGAACTCAAAGGGCAGAATGTCCAAAGTGAGTTAAAATCCAAGGGGAAAAAAATATTTCTTTCTGTAGAATGTCTGAAGTTACAACAGGGTTAGATCCAACTGCTAAAAATCCATCTGTAATGATTATTACACATGGATAAGTTTTTGATACAAGTTCAGGAATGAAATGAATAAATCCTTGCATTGCTTGATGTAATATAATCTTTTCACTGTGAATTCATGCCTTCTTTTACCAGAGAGAAGCACATTTATATTATACAACTTAATCGTTATGCAGCTCCAGTGAAAATGACTGTTTTCTTCATTAACTGCATTCTAGAAGCATCAGCTCACAACTAAAAAAATGTGGGGTGAGGAGGAAACTGACTTATATGACATATTCTGAATGTTTTTGTACTGCACATGTATTTTTTTTTCTAAAATTCCTGAAAAGAATATAATATTCTGATGTTTTAATCAACTTTTGAGACTGTGGGAGTTTATTTTTTTGAGGAGTTTATTAAATCCTTCCTAAAGGAAGCGATAACATAATGATAAATGAATGGCTCAATTAAACTGTCTAAAATAGGCAACACTGGTGTGGAGCTTGAGGAAGAAATAAGAGTGCTCCATTTCCAGCATCTACTAATGACTGACATATTGTTGCCCCTCCCCCCTAAATGTGGACAAATTTTTCCACTAATTAATTGTTCTCACTGTCAGGAAATTTTCTCCTTAGTTTTAGGTTGGCTCTGTCTCCTTAAGACATTTCCCTGTCTTAATGCATATTAGCACGTAACATCATCCAGTGCATTTAGTCTTAAAAAATGACATTGTTGAGGCTCTCCCATCCCCCCACATTGCCCCAGTGAAGGAATTCCAAAACATTTCTGGGATAAAGGGCCCTTTCTACACTGCTGCATGTAACTTGACTCAAAGGCGCAAATTTTTATCACATTAAATAATTTGAGGTTAGAAGAGGTCAGTTCCCAAAGACTGTACAAGAATCAAAGGTTACTGAAATATTTATGGATTACATTGTTGTAATTGCTTTCAGGAAATACATTGAAATGCTGGTCCTAATTAGACAGTTTTATTATCTTTGCTAAGCATAATATATCTAATTCAGGCACAACCTTTGTGTCAGATATTAAAAAGGTGTCTCATATCTGTGTCTGTAAGGGAAAACAGATCTAATAAGGCAGCAGGATTTGGGAGAAAAGGAAATGTACATTAATGAGGGAAAAAAGTTCAATAAGTGCCTTAGAAAATATAGCTAGACTTCCTTCGTTCTTCCTTTCCATAAATACTTTTAAGTTAAACATGTTTGCTTTCTTTCAGATGTCCCCTGCAAGTAGGGCCAAGCCAAAACAAATGAAGCAGACTTCCCTTTGGAGATCAATTTCTTCAGTCAAGGTATTGAGATTTATTGAGTGGTGGGATTGTGTTCCAAGCAAAGAACTGAAGCCTTTTGTTTAGGAGGCATTTTCAACCTTGCTTATATACACATACTAGAGGGGACAATCCAGCTTTGAGAAGGTCAGAATGTACATTATTAGACAGATTTTTTTTCCATCTCTGGCTCCCATGGGACTATGGTAATATGATTTGTGTTGACTTAGCTTAATGTATCTGAACAATGCAAACAGAATGTCTATAAAAGTCAGTACTGGGAGTTTTCAAAACCATCAGAAGAAGAGACAGAACCTCAACTCTTAAAGTGCATTCAAAATTATAATACAGATAATCCTTGATTTATGAGCTCAATTGGGGCAAGAATTTCCATTGCTACATATGGTGGTTGTTAATTGAGTCATGACTTTTTCTGCTGTGGTTAAATGCCCCAAACTGTTAAGCGAGTCACTGCAGTTGTTAAGCAAATCTCTGCGGTGAATCCAGATTCCCCCATTAACTTTTCTTGTTGGAAATCTGCCAGGAAAGTCACCAATGGCAATCACATGACCCGGGACACTGCAACTATTGCAAATACATGCCAGTTGCCATTACCCTGAATTTTATTCACACGACTGCATGGATGCTGCAATAATGATTAAGTGTGAGGACCAGTTGTAAGTCAATTTTTTCAGTGCTGTTGCAACTTCAAACAGATGCTAAATGAATGGTTTTAATTTGAGGACTACTTAGTAGTAGTAGCAATACAACTCATGGTGTTCCTATTTATTTGTAAGGTCACAAACAGCTTATAGATGCTTCAGTGGAGCTCAATCTAATCCTCAGATATTTTGCCACCAGTTCTTTTGCCTGTACTCATTTAGCTATTGTTTAGGGATTGGCATTCTCCAATGGGGAATGCGATCACATAAAGGTTTATGTGATGTGTCTTCTTTTCTTAAGGCCCACTTTTATTAACCCATGAAATATTTGAATGGAAAGCTTTTTCACTTGCCCAGCCTTTCCATTATTTTTCTGTCTACCTCAGTGCTACCCTGCCTTAATTATGGTTTTTATGTTTAAAAATTGGTTTTATCATTTTCTCTGTATTGTATTTTTATTACATTGATTATGATATTTCTGTTAATGAAAGGGAGAATAGGCATGTAATAAATAATAATGAGATTACTAAAAGATTATTATCCTTGAGATACTAAAACCTAATGCATGGTATGGATGCTAAATTCCTAGCAACAAAACCTGAAAGTGTGGACAGAATAGTAGCATCAGATTGTCTAGCAAACTTAAATCACTGCACATCCTTAAGATATTTTGAATCCTAACCACAGACTGTTGAATAGCTCAAAAAATTAAGTTCCTACCACAAGCAATGAGGCTTCTAATTCAATCTAGAGCTGTCCCAACTTTTCATCAGTCTTATAATAATCAATAATACAAAATAGAAGCTTTACATTTAAATTCTTTGTGGCTCCTGAGGAGTCCAAAAAGAGCAGGTCATAGAGATACTCAAGGACAAAGTGAATCAATGTCATAATTTGAAAATGCAAATTCTTCCTCCTTTTGTGGTCTAAAGATAACATTGCTTGTCACTCTGAACACCTGTTCAAAAACATTTCTTAAACACATTTGAAATATAAAATTTAAATATACATTAAATAACTTTTTAAATCTCAAAATAAATCTTTAAATCTCAGAAGTAAGGTTCATAAAATTGACAAGTTGCAAAATCAATTAATCACAATCAAAATGGTTGTAAATAAGAATACAAAGAAGTGATACAGTTTCTATTTTTCTTAGGCCAACTATAATATCCTATAAGTATTCACATGGAGAAAAACCATAGGCTACTGGAAAATTCCATACACTACATGCAAATCCCCTCCCCCAGTTTCATCCTTAGAAACTTTAGATTGGGTAAAATTATCTCTTTGGATAAAGAGAAAATTTAGTATTTGTGATCTTAATTGCTTACATTGTAAAGATCTTTTTCACTAGTCATCTTTCTCTCACCTTTGACCTGTGGGCTAATGAGAAATACAATATATATCTTGGTATCGCCAAGATACTCTCAATCTTTCATGAGAAAAGACCCGAACACACCTAGACCTATATATTTATATCTAAATAGATAGACAGACAAACAGACAGACAGACAGATATAGACAGATATAGCAAATGAGCTTGAAATAGATCTATACCGGCCTCCCTGAATTTTTTAAAAATACCAGCAGAATAAACAATTGGC
>JAEANM010000409.1:0-36827 GCA_017656035.1 Myanophis thanlyinensis | reverse complement strand
AATCATAATGATAATGTTTTAATTTAGACAGCCTTATTTAATTATTTTAATAGGTTTTTAAATGTTTGTTGTACTTGATTTTATTGGCTGTGCACCGCAGTATACAAATCAAATAAACTCTTAAACCTCAACTTTTTAAGGATATCGTTCACAGGCAGTGATAGGATATCGTTCCTGTCCAACACGCCTACACCTCATACCAATGAAAAGAGGTTCTATAATCTAGCAGAGGACTTCGACAAATGATTACAACCTCCTTTGGTCGACGATCCCATGGCGGCTCTCTCCTCCCCCAATGCAGTACTGACAAATGTGGATGACTCTTTATGGAGAGAGGATAGGAAGCAAGAGCAGGCTTAGCGCAAGAGCCAACATGCGGTGGCTTGGGCGATCAGGGCCTCTGCTGCAGTGTCCTTCTTTGCTAGAGCCTCCATCCTCTGGATGTGACAACTTCAGTCCCAGATTCCAACATCTGATGTTCGGGCTCTCCGAGACATAAATAAAATCATCACAGTGGCAGAATTTATGGCCGATGCAACGCTTAATGCAATGAAGTTTGCAGCATGTTCCATTGGGTCAACAGTCACGGCCCACAGACTCCTCTGGCTCCACTCCTGGCAGACAGAGGTAAAATACAAGATTCAACTTTCAGCGGCCCCTTTCAAAAGTGATAAACTATTCAGAGAAGCCTTGCATCCAGTCTTGGTGACCACTAAGGACGGGAAGAAGAGGCTTTCTTCAGGCACACATGGGACAGAACGTCGTCTGATGACTTATTTTCGGTGCCCGGTCTTCAGAGGAACTGACACCCCATCTATTTCCTACCAAGGCCTTATCCACAGACACAAGACCTTCAGCCCTTTCAGAGCTTGAGGGGTAGGCAGTCATATTGAGCCAAAATGCCCTTTCGGGGGGGGGGGCAATCATTCTTTCAGATGTGGTAAGTGATGCTCCATCTGTCCCTCCCATTGGGGGCCATCTGGCCGCATTCGCCGACCAATGGGAGGAGACCATGTCGGACGGTTGGGTTCGCAACATCCTTTGAAACGGCCTACCTCTGGAGTTCCACTCCATACCTCCCACAAGATTTCTACGCTGTCCAAGAGCCAAGGACAGCACGAGAAGGGCACTTATGGTCGAGGCACTTGACCATCTGCTTACCATCCAGGCCATAGAACCAGTACCAGAGGCTCTGCGAGGACAAGGATTCTATTCCATCCTCTTTGTGATACCAAAACCATCGGGAGGATGGAGAGCCATCTTAGATCTGAAATGGCTCAACAAACACCTAGTGTATCGCCGCTTCAGGATGCATACCCTACGCAGCATTCTGGCATCCATCAGACAAGGGGACTGGCTCACATCGATCGACTTCACAGAGGTGTACCTACATGTTCCCATTCGCCCCGCTCATCGCAAATACCTGAGATTTTGCTACCACGGACAACATTATCAGTACCAAGCACTCTTGTTTGGCCTCTCATCAGCGCCACGAGTCTTCACAAAGATAATGGCAGCACTTACAGCATTCCTGCAAACCATACCAATCAGGGTCCAGTGCTATTTGGACAATGTCTTAATCCAGTCTGCCTCCCCACGGACAGTGCGCAGAGACCTGAACATGGTGATCCATAGTCTGCAGAGGCACGGCTTCTCTATCAATGCCAAGAAAAGCCATTTTGCTCCAACCACTCGTCTTCTACATCTGGGAGCAATGATCGACACACAGGCCTGTGTGGTATTCTTGTCACCAGAGAGACAAACAAGCTTCCAAGTCTTGACGGGATGCATTCAGAGGGAACAGAGAGTGTCCCTGCCCACTCTATCCTGCCTACTAGGGAAAATGGTCATGCATACATCCCTTGGGCACGGCTTCATGCCAGGCCGCTGCAGTGGCTCCTGCTTCCATTCCAGTGGAACCACACCAGTCATTCACAGCACAAGGTGTATCTGTCTCCGGCAGTGCAAAGATCCCTCTGCTGGTGGAGGTCCGCAGTGATCAGGAAAGGGTGCCTGTTTCAGGAACCGAGCAGAGTCACGATCACTACAGATGCCAGCCTGTCGGGTTGGGGAGCTCATATGGACCATCAGTTGGCGCAGGGACACTGGTCTGAGGAAGAGAAAAATGCCAATATCAACTGGTTCAAACTCTGTGCGGTGGCTGGCTCTGCTCACATTCCACAACTCAGTGACATGCCGTCATGTCCTCATCCTGACTGACAATGTGGCGACTAAAGCCCATGTCAATTGTGAGAGGGGAACCAGGTCGGCGGTACTCAAAAGAGGCCCAGTTACTGGGTCATTGGGCGGAACTGCACTTGCTATCCATCCGTACAGAGCATATCGCCAACAAGACCAATGTGAGGGCGGACTGGCTAAGCAGGGTGGCGGTAGACCACGCCGAGTAGAGACTAGGACCGTGCTTGTTCCAGCAAATTGTGGAGCATTACGGTCTCACAGTCGTGGACCTCTTCGCAATGCCCAGCAACATGCAGCTGCCCCAATTCTTCACCAGATTCCAAGCACAAGGGGAAGAGGGGATAGATGCACTCCACTGCAGGTGGCCCCAGGGCCTGGTGTATGCATTCCCACCCCTTCCCCTCATACCGAAAGTAATCAGGAAGATGATGGAGGAACAAGCCGAGATGGTGCTCTTAGCCCCTCACTGGCCCCACAGAGCCTGGTTTGCCGACCTTCTTGACCTGTTGGTGGCATCGCCTTGGCGCATTCCCCAGACCATGGGCTCCCTCTCTCAGGGAAGAATACAGCATCCAGATCCCAGATGGTTACAGCTAACCGCTTGGCAGTTGAGTGGAAAGCACTGCCCAGAGGCCACCTTTTTTCCAAAGTGATTGCCACTATTCAAGCAGCCAGAAGAGCATCCACAAATCAAATTTACCAAGCAATGTGGAAGGCTTTCTGTGGATGGTGCTCCAAAGAGGGTGTGAACCCCACCTCGGCCTCGGTGGCTCGTATCCTCGACTTTCTGCAGTCTGGTCTTGACAAAGGGCTGGCGCCTAACACTCTCAAGTGCCAAGTGGCGGCACTGTCTTTGGTTGTGTCGGAAGGTGCCTCAGGGTCCTTATCTCATCATCCCTTTGTGTGATGTTTTCTGAGAGGAGCCGCGAATTTGAGACCACCAACTGTACACAGGTACCCGATGTGGGACCTGTTGAAGGTGCTTCAGTCTCTAACAAAACCACCATACGAACCTGTACGATCTGTACCTTTAAGGTTACATTTTAGTTCCTATCCTACAAGAGAAAAAATGAATGTACTGAATTTGTGTCTATAATTAAATTGAGGAAAGCCAGTAGGAGCATTGTCAAAGGCCTTCCAGTCACTTTTTCAGCCATTAAATAACAATGTTGAATCAGACCAGAAGCCTACCTGACTCAGCCATCAGTCTCCTTGTGAACAATGTGGTTCATTTATGAAGATTATATAGAACATGAGGGCATGTTCCATAGGATCTAATATATATACTATCTGATCCTGAGGTCATGTCTATCCATTGTAACTTTTTGATAGCCTCATTCTATTTTATAAAGAAGATGTTTATAATCTGTTGGACAGTATATTAATACATGTATTTGTATATACCCTCATTGTGTATGATTATATCAGTTTTTTATGTAAGCTGCCGTTTCTAATAATTAAAACTACTGTATTTTGGGTGTACAAGACACACTCCTCACCAAAGTGGGTGAAAATGTCTGTGTGTCTTATACAGCGAATGTTGCCAAAGCCATGCTGGCCCGTTTTTCGGCCCATTTTCGGCTGTGTTTGGCCTGAAAAATGGGCCAAAAGCTGAAAAATGGAGACAAAAACGGGCTAAAAAAGGCAGAAGAAATGCCAAAAAACAGGCTGAAAATGGGGCACGCAGAGGTGATGATAGGAGGCAATAGACCGCATCGGTCCCAGCAGCCTGGAACAGCTGATCATTGGTATTCCGGGAGGCAGATCCAACCGCCAATCAGTTGCTGGTGCTAAATCAGGCTGTGCTGAAGCTGACCAGGCTGTTGGCTACAAGAAGGCAAATTGCTGGGAGACAGAGGAAGATTTTATTTTCTTGTTTTCCTCCCCAAAAGCTAGTTGTATCTTATACTCCGGAGCATCTTATACACTGAAAAATATGGTATATATCACAAGTTCATTTTTTTTCAGCAAAAAGTCCATAAAGGGTTTCCAGTCACTAATAAATATAACAGTTATCTTCATTTAAGAAAAGTTAATTCTATCTCTGCCATATTCATTATCTTCACCAAACATTCTTCCATTGTGCACGTATCAAAGTTTTTCCAATTTTTGTGCATATAATATAGGTAGGCCTCTATTTACAGCCACAATTGAGCCTAAGATTTCTGTTGTTGTCTGTTGAGTTATTTTTAAAGTGAGTTTTGCTCCATTTTACAACCTTTCTTGCCTCAATTGTTAAATGGATCATTGCAATTGATAAGTTAGTAACCTGGTTGTTAAGTGAATCGGTCTTCCCCATTCACCTTGCTTGTCAGAAGGTCACAAAAAGTGATCACATGACCTTGGGACACAGCAATGGTCATAAATATGAACCAGCTGCTATATGCATCAGAATTTTGATCACATAATCATGCTGGAAAATTTGAAAAATGGTCATGTCACTTTTTTTGATGCCATTGTAACTTTGAACGCTCACTAAATGAATTGTTGTAAGTCAAGGACTGCTTGTCTCACAGCAGTGATCGTACATAAAAATAGACTCTTTTCTAGTTGTCTGTCCATTAATCACAACAAGAATAGTTCTGGTTTCAATTGAATCTTAACTTTAAAATTCCTTGTATCAGTGTACAGATTTGAACCCAAAATTTTCTGCCTCTTTACATGTCCACCAGGCATGATAAAAATGACACTTCGTGTTGCCCACATTTCCAGCATAAATTTGAAGTACCGTTATATATTCTGACCATCAAACTCAATTCATGACTGTGCAGAAAAGCTGAAGTATAAAAGAAGTATTATTTCTAGAGTGGCAATGAGTTTTCAATATATAATGAGATTTGCCCAGTAAAATCATGTGAAATAAATATTTTAACCTGTCTGACTTGCTGAAAGCCATTCAAGTTCTTGTAAAAGGATATAAGATTGTGTCCTGCTGCTTAATTCCGAGTGCTAAAGACTTCAAGACGACTTCTGAATTGTTAGTGCTATAAGGGTGGCAAGGTTAGACATTTGCCTAAGTCTCCAAATCAGTGAAAATTATACTACTCTTAATACTACTATTTGCACTTTGCATAGAACATACCATGTACTACTTAAAAGCGTATTCTGTTAATATAGTCAATGTTTTTCACTTTGGATGGCTCAAAGAGATTGTTATTCCCAAAAGCTTTCAAAATAATGGGGCCAATACATTAGTAAAATATTATTGAGATTTACAGTACAAATTATGTATTTTTTAAAGGTTGTAACATAATCTGGTTTGTGAGTGCATGAGTTTTTAATAAAATAGATTATTCTTTTCACTGGACATGCTGAATAGTTAAATAGTATTTAGTAAAATTCATCAGCATATAAATTGACTAACCAAATAAATAAATGCATCATCTTTTGATTTTGCTGCATGCTAATTCTACCAATTTAAGTTAGAAGAATCGAGTGGTAGAATATAATTCATTTAAAATTTCTATTTAGTCAAATGTGGAATTTTGGAGCTATTGTTCCAATACTATTTGGCTTATGAAAATATTGCTCATGTGGTTCTGGAGAATAGTTAGAATGCTTCATAGATTGGTCTATTACATGTCTATTCAAAAGGTAAATATCATTTATCACCTGGGTCATGCATAAGAATAAATCATAATGTGATTTATATTTTGGCTTGATGAACCCACCCATCATGATTTAATGTTGTATGTAACCCAAAATATTACGATTTACTAAGGAAAAAAAGATTATTCCTAGATAAGAGGATATATGATTACAGCTGTTATCTCAAATTCCTTGAAAGGTAGATTTGGAAACAGTATATGAAAATATCTGTGGCTTACCCAAGCCAATCAACTGTTAGGCAGTGAAAAGTACCTGATCAAGCACCCTAATCTCAGGAACTGATTTAAGGATGGATACGTAAGACAACAGAGGGAAGAGGTTTCATTAAATGATTCGTGAAAGTGCCTCTCTATGAGTACCACAAATATTATATGAATGGAATAAAATTTGCTGCTTAACAAATTTATGGAGGCATTTTTCAAATGGTTCTCCAAGTACTTTCATAGACATAAGAAACCTGTCAAATATCATTTCAAAACAGCGGAGCTTAAAATCCATGAGCTGTTTTTCAGCAGCAGGTTTACAAAGAGAAACTGGACTGCTACTAAGTCAGTCTTTTCAAGCTGACACTTCTGGGTGTGTGGTTTTTAACTCTCAGAACTTTCCAGCTACCATGGCCATTGCTGAGAATTTTGGGAGAGGAAGTTTAGATACCTGGAGAGTATTCAGGTTGGGGAAAGATGAGGTAGGACATAACAATAAGTGAGAAGCAAGCAGAATAAAATTAGGAATGAGTTGAAATCTATTCAAAGTGGAAGATGCAAAAAACCCACTTTGACAGGAGAAGAGAGGTTAAGTTGTTGCTGTTTTGTTTTTTTTTAAAAACCAGGAATAAGACAAATAACTACTCTGGCTTTGAAGATAATGTCTGTTTTTGTATGTAAATGGATAATAGTTACACATATCTATTGAAGATCAGCTTTTAAAGTCAAGTATAGGCTGGAGGAACTTACTTAAATGCATCTAAAAATTTGGGTAACAATAATCTGGCCATATACTGCATTACAATTAAGAAGTGTGCAGATTTGACCTAAATAACTATTGGGCACATATACCTAAAAATAATTCTGCACAGAACAAAATGCTTTTAAGGTTTAGATAAAATTCAGATCCCTTTACTAACCTCAGATTACCTCGTGATATATTTATGTACTTTTTTTTTTTTTTGCATGACTGATCTCTGTTTGTAATCTTTTCTGTCACATTCCCTTGCTGAATTAAGTGCCTTCTTCAAAAGCAAAGATACCACAGTGTGTAGTTAATTTAATACTTTTGCTCTCTCTATTGTCAAGGCAACGCTTTCAATGACCTTCCCCACATTTCATGATAAAGTTGGTCTATCAGATATATATTAGAGTATCTGATTGCACGAATGCCAACAGTGAAAATGTTTATACAACTTCATGGCTTGATGATTCTCAGTAGAACATACCACCCCCTTGAATGCTTGATTTCTCTTTCCACCTCCATATCCATTTCTTTGAAATATGTGTGTTATATATAAAAGACATGTTCTTTCATTTGCCAACATTACAGGATTCAGAAAAGCATTTTCTTCCTGAGACATACCCTTGGGATCCAGGGGAAAAAACTCAGTGTGGCTGAGAAAATTACTACTTCATTTCTTCAGCTGAATCCTCTTTCAAATAAATTAAGCCTCCAAAAAATCAGAATCTGATTTTGGATTGTCAGATCTTGGGTAACCTACTGAACTGTTATTTTAGCAAGCAGTAAGTCTTTCCTCGGTGGATTCTTTGGAGTACCACAGACTGGTACAGCGTTGAAATTACATGCAAGAAATTGGTCTCACCTTTGGTAGTAACTTGATTCTCACCTTTCTTGAGACAGTTCTTTGCAGATGTTACTAAAATCATCATCTTTTTAAAGAATCCCTAAATCGTTTGTGGGGTGAAGTCTGGGCAACTGAATGGAGCTAGTAGAGTGTTTAATGGCCGGATGCTCTTCCTGTCACCAATGCAAAGTTTTGTTAAGCAGATAATATTCTCATTGAGCCCAGAGGGAGAAATATCTGCCTCTACCTAGGATTGAACTCACAGCCTCCTGATTGTGAGGCGAGAGCTCCACCTCTAGGCCACCGTACCACTCCACAGATGCTACTAAAATGACTTCGTAAATTGTGCATACTTGTGAATGCTGTGGGCTTTTCCCTTGTGAAATACCATAAAATTAACTTACATGTTTTATCCTTTTTTTTACTTAAAAAGCACAAGTGTTCTAGACAGTTCATTTGTGATATTTCAACCTCGCTTCTAAATCTTCTATGAAATCATACACAGATCATATCATATATCATTTTAAAATCACGTCTGAATATAAGATCAATTGTCATTTAAAATCTTCCATATTTTACATACAGTATTTCAACGTGACATGGCTTACTACATATAATGCTATGCCAAAGCACCCAGTATGCTGGGTCATACATGGTGTAAATCATGTAATTGTTGGGTTTTGGCTTAACATGTGACATGAGTTTAACTACTGTAGTTTATATACCCTAGTTTGGCCTAAAATGTGTGAGGGTGATTTATGGTTACATAATGACTTCCCAGAATGTGAGTTTCATTGATAATTCATTGCTGGTTCATGAACCTAAACATGGACATTCATGATAGGATAGAACTATCTATCATGGATTGCAGAAAGAAACAACCTTTAGATGGCAGCAAGGAGATATAGGGAAAACCTTTGTTGCCATCTAGTGGGTAATGTTTGCACCACAGTCTTGGTAATGTTAGCCAAAAATATATACTGGTATATGCAATTCTTGCACTTCATATATGCAAGTTGAATTGGGTCGAAATATGCGAGGGCAGACAGTACCTTCTGCACTTAGTAAACAATGGTTTTTTATCCTGATAGGACCAATGCACTTCTTTTTTTAATTGATTAAAAAAACCCAAAAATAATAGTAAGCCTTAATGTGGACCCAAATATTGGACTATAGCATGCCCTAGGTTCCTCAGCACCATGTAATAGTGGCATCCCAAAACTAGAAGAATAGATGAGTGTGGATATGACATCCTCCTGCTGTCCTTGTGGTGAATGGAATGGAGGGAAGGGTGATGGAGAGGAGGAGAGGAAAGGAGAGGTTAGTTATACAAAGCTCCCACTTCTCCTAAAACTCTGAATCTTTGTGGTTAGATCGTGTGGAACTGCTATATCTTTAATCAGACCATTGAAATCCTAACCCTGTCTACTGTAGGATTTCAATAGCATTTAGTCTGATGAAAAACATCTCTTTATGATCATAGTCTATCCAGAGCCTTTTTAAGTGCGGATACTGAGGTTGAATCTTGGATCCTTTGCATACAAAGCAAGTGTTTTGCCACTGAGCTATGGCTTTAAACAGCTATGGCTTTATTAGATGTATGGTAGTGATATTGAGGATCACATACAGCACAATTCTTATTGTGGATGGTGTTTTTCCTATGGCCTGAAACCGTCACCTACTAATGAAACTAATATTTTAATTGGGGGTATGAACACACACACACACACACAATGCTAGTCTTGTGACTGTAATAAAAGGAAATACAAAACTCCATATAATCAAAAGAGTGCAGCCTCTTCAGCTGCTGCTAATTTGGGGGAAATTAAATTACAATTCATTTTAATTAGATTTAAATTAAGCCTGATGGCTTTAAGCATGGATAAAGCAGAAGTGGGAAGATGATAAAATCAGATAGACAGACGGATGGATAGATAGATAAAAAGCTAGGCTATAAGAAATAAATGTTTCTTAATTGTGATTTTTTTTTTTTACAATGACCATTTTTCTCTTTGGCCTCTTATATATGTTCTCTCAGCACCTCCAGAAAAATCCATATCCACAATCTAACAAAGATTACACACTGGAATTACACCCAGAGTAACACTGGGCCAGTTGCTTTCTGTCAGCCCAGCTTGCCATGCAGGGATGTTATTGTGAATGAAAAAGGGAGCCTTATGTTGGCTGTCTTGAGCTTCTAAAGGAATGTGGGAATATAAAATTAATAAGTATAGGTGGCCCACAACTCACAACAGTTCGTTTAGTGACCATTCGAAATTACAACAGCACTGAAAAAGTGACTTATGACTGTTTTCCATACTTATAACTGTTTCAGCATCCCCATGGTCATGTGATTAAACTTCAAATGCTTGGCAACTGACTCATATTTATGACAGTTCCACTGTCTGAGGCTCATGCGATCCCCTTTTGCGACTTTCTGACAAACAGAGTCAATGGGGATTCACTTAACAACCATGTTTCTAACTTAACGACTGCAGTGACTCACTTAACAGCTGTGGCAACAAAGGTCGTAAAATGGGGCAAAACTCATTTAACTATCTCGCTTAGCAGCAGAAATTTGGGGCTCAATTGTGATTGTTAAGTTAAGGACTATCTTATACTATTATTTTTCTCATTTTGTTTTTTGGTAGTAGATCAACATAAAATAAATAACATAATCATGGTAATGTTGGTAACCAATAGTATTGCATATTAATTCTACGTTCCATGTCTTTTTTTGTTTTTAATAGGTAATTAAAGTATATAGTGAAGATGAAACCAGCAGAGCTTTTGAAATACCAAGTGATATAACGGCCCGAGATTTGTGCCAGCTGCTAATTTTAAAGAATCATTATGTTGATGATCATAGCTGGACCCTCTTTGAACGGCTCACTTATTTAGGTCTTGGTAAGTATCACTTGCTTTTAAAAGAAGCAATATTTGTTGAGTATTTCTTAATGGGGTGGAAAATTGTGGAAGCAGTGAGTAAATCTACAATGTTAGAGGCATTTGTAACAGTTAGAAACAATGTTGTAGGATTAACTTGCAACTACATATGCTCACATCAAGGACCTTAATCCTCAGATTGCCCAGATTGTAGAAAAATGATCTAAATCCTCCCCTGGCAGCAAATCCATAGCAAATCAGGACAAGCTATGGTAAATCCCAACCTGTTGTAATGTCACTGCACAGACTCCTCCTTTGACATGCCTATATCATGATGCTGCTGCAGGATAGAGAAAAGACTTAGCTGTAGTCTTTAGATCAGGCCTGTCAAACTGGCGGCCCCGTGGGCCAGATACGTCATATGCCGGCCACTCCCAGCCCGGCTCATGTTTATACACTGCAGCGTACATTTGATTATTAAGTTTAAAGAAAAGAGACATTTAAAATGCAGCAGCCTATATTGTAAGATACTTTTTTTTCCTCCTCTCTCTCCCATTCATTGCCATACTTAATGACAAGCAACAACTTACTATTCATGTCTGAGTTCCAAAATATTTTAACTGGTCAAGCCAAGCTAAGCCAATTCAGAAGAGTTTTCCTCAAGTGCAGTTCAACTAATGATTCAGGAGATACAGACCACAGAACATTCTAGCATTCATATTTTACATGGGTGTCTTCTCCATCAGAAGTATATTTTTGAAATGGCAGTTCAGTTTAATAACACAACTAAAACTTACGAAGGAAAAGAAAATGTAGTGCTGTTTTTGCACCTATTAATGCCCAGATTAGCCTTTTAAATGTCACTTATTTCTTCTTGTCTGGAAAAGGAAAGAATACAATAAGTGTGCTGGACGAATCAGCTGAAACATGTTTTTCAACCTTGTTTCTAAAGAAGCAGCTGAGAGAGGAAGTCTTGAAGTAATCCTGACTGAAAACACTGATACATGCCCATGTTCAGGGGCCTATACCTGAACAGCGATAAAGGAAGTGAAACATATTTATTTCTCCTCCTTGCTGCATTGGATGGCTGCTATCCAGTGGCCCTTTATGGTAATGAATTTCCATCTGGAGTAGGAAACGTCCCCTTCACTTGTTATGACCTGTTTGTGAAGCATTTTATTGATAGTCACTCAGATTCACTGTAGCGTTGAATCCAGGTGGACAGACTCTTTGGCAGTGACTAAGGCATTTGTTATTTGAGACCTCTTTGGTCTGTGCATTCCAAGGAATTGGATAAGGTGCCACCTCAGTTGCCCTGTGCCATGGGTCTCCCAGCTTGTACAGGGAGGGGAATAGTTACTTTTTGGGCCCTGGAAATTCTCAATTCTGCCTTCTGAAGAAGCCATCCCTAGACCTCGTGGTGTTAGACAACTACATTTTGGGAAATGGTTGTTGAGGAAGTGGATTATCTGGAGTCTTTTCAGTCAGGATTCAGGTCCAGTTTTGGGGTGGCATTGGTATCCTTTTGGACTGCCTGCAGGGATTGGGGCCTGAAGACCTCTTCCAGTAGCTTCACTCCTGCTTTGTGGGGTATGCCTCTGCTTGTCTGGATGGGACAAAACAGATTGAAGTTGAACCCTAGCAAGTGGGGGGAGTTGTTGATACATCAAGAACCTCTGTTACTGCCGGAGTTACTCCCTCCTTGGGTAAATACTACCTATTGGCCAACAGGTTCATGCTTGCCACACTACTGGACTCACAACTTCTTCTGCATCAAGTTCAGTTGGTGTACCATTGAAGCCTTACTTAGGGCAGGATAACTTGTCATTCACAATTCATGCTCTTATTTCCCCTGCCTAGACTACTATAATGTACTTTATTTGGGGTTTTCCTTAAAGAAGATTTGGAAACTACTGTTGGTTCAAAAATAGCTTCAAGAGCTTCCCTATTTTCAGATTCCAAATATTGGGAACACAGCACCAATTTCACGAATGCTGCATTGGTTGCCCATTAATTTTGGGTTCGATTTAAGGTATGAGTTTCGGCCTATAAATGCCTTGTCCTGCCATCCAGATACCTTCAGAACTGCCTTCTCCCGCCAACTTTAGCTTGACCAGTTAGATCTAGAAAATGGAAATTGCTATAAGTTGCCCACTCTCAAAACATTTGGAGGCCAGCGCTCCCATTTTTCCAATAGTATTGAAGAGCCTCCTTGTATAGGTCAGGCTGGCATCCTTTTGGTTGGCTTTTCTCAAGCTTCTAAAGATCCTTTCCCTTAATCTGTGTTTTTGTTGCCTTTTATTCTCTTTCTATTCTAGTGTTGCAGTTTTATTTTTATATGAAATTTGTTAGATATTGAATTTTTCTCTGTCAGCCACAAAGATTTATTTTTTATTGTACATGTAGTCCTTGACTTACAACAGTTTGTTTAGTGACCATTCAAAGTTACAACAGCACTGAAAAAAGTGACATACAACCATTTTTCATACTTAATGCCCATTGCAACATCCCATGGTCACGTGGTTTACATTCAGATGCCTGACAACTGGCTCACATTTATGGCAGCTGCAGTGTCCCGGGGTCATGTGATCCCCTTTTGCGACCTTCTGACAAGCAAAGTCAAGATTCACTTAATGTCCGTGTTACTAACTTAATAACTTTAGTGATTCACTTAACAACTGCGGCAAGAAAAATTGTAAATGGGGCAAAACTCACTTAACAAATTTCTCACTTAGCAACATAAATTTTGGGTTCAGTTGTGGTCATAAGTTAAGGACTACCTGTATTGGCATACAAAATATATTTATTAAATAAATGGTAGCCTGATTCAGAGACAGTTTGCTTTCCTGGTAATGCAATATGATCACAATTGGTGCTACCTTCTGCTGCCATATATTTCCTTCCTGCTGCTCTGAGACCTTGCAAGATGCATTTTTTATTATCCTCACTTGTTGCACATATCAGTGTGGCAAGGTAGCTTGTGATCTATCATGCCCTGTTCTTTGGCTTTCACAGCAGACTATTAAGATATGGCTGTACAACTCATCTAAAGTTTCCAGAATTTTTTTTAAGTGTATATACTGGGGAAGGGGAGAATAATTCCATAATTTATATTTACTTTCACATACCTTGACCTTTGGGTCAACCCAACATAGCCAGTCAAAATATTGTTGCAAGGGCATTGTTGACTGTCCTGGGTTTACAGAAGTGTTGTTGTCCTACTGCATATTTTTGTGGGGACAGTAGATGCTGTCTTCTAAATTACATTTTCTTCTACTGAAAGAGACCTGTCAGCATCCTCTTACAGGGTCATAAATTATCCCAGTGCAATTTGATTTAAAGTCCGCTAACACAATAGAGGAATTCAGAACTACAGCTGTCGAACTTCTGAAAGCCTAGATCAAACAATACTCTTTCGGCAGCATTTTAGCCATAGTCCAGAAGATGGTGTTTAAAAAAGAATCATGGAAGGAAAGAGAGGGTTGAGGAGGGAGAGAGACTTTTAAAGCTGGGCATGTATTAGTAATGTTTGCTTGGGCTTATGAGAGCAAGTGCTTTAGGAGAATATAATAGTTTATGCCTAATACGTAATTGTGAAATATGCCCCTAATGTGGAATTCATTTTAGTGGGTTTTTTTTTTTACAAATGGTTTCAATACTTTCCACAAAGAACTTTCAATAAGACAAGCAATTTAAAATAAACGAGGGAGAATAGCAGTTAGTGAAAACGACATAAAATAGCTCTTTGCAATCTGCTGCAATCCTTCATTTACTACAATTCCCATCATGTCTGGGAATGCTTTCTTTGCACAAAGATATCTTTCTCTGGGTCCTTTTCAGCCGTGATGTGAAGTTTGAGAGCCTCTCTTTCCCTTGTATCAATATTAATTAGAATTATTTTACAGCTTCTGTTCATCCTCTCTTCTTGTCGGTACTAAATTATCTTAAGTCATTGGCATTAACAAATACAGTAAGTTAAAATTACTCAGAGGTAGTGAAAAGAGAAAAAAAACAACCCACGGAAACCTATGAGAGCTGTAACTGGAGTTTATGATTAAGAACTATGTTTAATGTGTTACAGTAGTGCAACAGCAGATTTCCTCAACCCATGCCTTTATACCAAATTTATCTTCTTTTCTTCCTTAAAGGCTTTTAAACTTTCTGAATTGGTTTCTGTTATAGAGATGCAACCCCTGTTTGGATGGGTCAGTGATCCCATCATTCTTTCCCCAAGAGTTGGGATGCACATTGATGATGCTTGGCGATAATTTCTATTGGAATGCAATCCTACATGTTAGAAGAAATTCCCAAGACCTTTTCTCTTGGAAACTTAGATCCGCAGGAGACCAGAGTTGTTGGGCAGAACAGAACTTTCTCTAACAGCAGTTTTAGAAAGCCACCCTCCCCAATCTGATCCTCTTCCAGAGAATTGGGACCCTGCTGATCTAGGTTAAGGGCTCAAAGCTTGTATTGGTGGGAGTCGGGCAGCATACAAATTTAACAAGGAGGTAAATAAATAAATTCATGTGAATCTCAGACATGAAATCTGCAGAGAAGATCAAGCTAGAGAAAATTGTCTGCCTTCACAGAAGTTACTGAAAGTTCGGGGCATCTGTACAAAGCAGCGGTTAAAGACAACTGCTATTGCTTGACTAGAAACCAAATGTCTTTGCCACATCTCAAACCCCTACCACAAAGGCCTGGAACAGTCTTCTTAATTCTATTAATGGTCTTAAATTACTTTTCCCCCCTTCTCATTTCTTCTTTCCAAAAGAATATTCTGCCCTATTTGGAAAGTTCTGAAAAAAGGAAATTAAGCAAAGCAAATACAGTGCTTATTTTGGAAGTAAGTAGCATAGAGAAGGAAAATGCAGTTTTCTTCAAAGAATTCAGTGCTTTATTTACCACAGTCAAAGGTATTGCAAAAGCGTACACACACACACACATGAACAAAAAGAAGATTAAACACAGGAAAAGAGCTCACAGCTGGGGTTTAGCACAACAAGCCCATGATGCATAACACATCTTGAGCTCTGCTAAGTAGTCACCTTGACAGGTAGAGAAGCATGCTTGATATATTTGCCTCTAATTTTCTCAGTTGCTATCACAACTGTGAAAATAATATGTTAATAATAATAATAATGTCGCATTCCTTCACAGTTCCATGTGAAGACCCCTGTACAATGAGCAAGGCAGGGGATGATTCAAAAGGACTGATCTCTGTTTTTGTCATTGTGTGAATCTTATGAAATGTATCGGGTTGCTTCCCAGTAGAAAATGGTGCAGAAATATGCTTTGGTTTTTCTAGTTTGAGAATAAACAATTCGTGATAAGATAGCAGTTTCAAATTCTTTTACTAACACTCGGCAGCTGCTCCAGGGTTTGGAGGTCTAAACTTGTGAATCATAGTAAATATTGCAACAATAATGTCAGATTTCATAATAAATGTGTGTGTTAAGCGTTTACGCACCATGTTAATTATTAGAAAATCACTCTCTTCCTTTTGCTATCTATTGCCAGCTTCTTTTAACCTTGATTTGTGCAACTATAATATGCCTAGCATCAGCCTTTTAAAAAATTTCTGCTTGATTATATTTATTTCCAAGTGCTTTTGGGCAAAAAAAGCCTGTTTTCTTCTTAAGAGCACTGATTTCAGGATTGGATTTCTTGGCTTGGAAGCTCTTCTCCGTTAGTATATAAGAAATCCATTAGGAGTGAACTCTACATGGAGACACCTGGAAGCTCAATCACCCCACTCATAGTATTTGTCTTTAGGTGGGATTAGTTATATAGGTAGTCCTCGACCTACAACCAATCAATTGACAACTATTTGGAGTTACAACAACCTCAGAAAGGGTGCTTTATGGCCTGTGAAGCACTTCCAGCCATCGTAAAATGTTGCATCCCCATATCACATGGACATATTTTGAGCACTTGGCAACTGGCTCACATGTACAACTGTTTGCAGTGTCCCACAGTCATACGATCATGATTTGTGATGATTTTTCTGCAAAAAATGCCCATTTGTGAAAGAATGGATTCAAAACTGTGCGTGTGAATCACTAAACAATCTTCACAAAATCAATAAAAAAGAATTGGGGCCAGGCATGTAGATACCTCGACTTATGACCATCACAACTTACAATCAAAATTCTGGTTGTAAATCGAGGACTACTCGTACTTTAAGGTTTATGAATTCTCTGGAGTGGCCACATAGTTTGATCAACTATGACGTGTTTCCATCTTTACCAACTTAGAACTGCGCTACAGTTTTCTGCAGCATTTAGCTTGTTTGTGGTGGATCTGAACCCTTAAAAGCAAAATATAGAATGGGAATCTAAAATGTAAACTGGTTTCTGAGTGAGTTTTCAATTGCCACTTTCAGTGTTCTGTCCCTCCCTCCGCATGTTCATAATCTGGCATTTCAAGCATTCAGACTTTGCTGAACTTACTTTACATCATTCTTTTCTTCCATAAGATTAATGTAAATTCAGTTTAAAAAGTGCTGAACAGGATGAACTCTGATGCCGCTTTGTCAGACACATTTACCCCTACCTATTTGACTTGATTAATCTGTGCAGAGGTATCTGATCGGGATCATATCCTTTGACACATCTGGGAATATTAAAACCATCTGGGGCATTACATTGATGCCAAAGGAAATATTTTTGCTGTCCCACCAGAACACGGGGTTTAAAAGCGCTGCCTAATAGTAAATCACTCTGCTCTAGCGGAAGACAGTTTTGTTCATGACTCTAATCCAATCTACTAAATGGAATTAATAGGCAGGATTTAGCAGGCTTTATTTCTTCAGGGTCAGATTCAAGGGTAATGCAGAAGAAATGGTGGTAGCTACCGGTAACTGTTCAATAAGCTAGGCGGAAAGTCAAAACATAAGGCAGGCTTTATTATCTAGATGGAATCTTTTCCAGTAATAGGAATACAAGTAGCTTCTGAATTTTGAGTTTAGTAAGAGAGAATAGTGAATAGAAATACATCACTGATTTATTCTTCAAATCTTAAAGGGGTTAAAATTGCTTTAATTTAGGAAATGCTGAACGTATTTTATAAAGAAAGAATGATAATTGTTCACATAATGGCAGGTAGACGTGTATAGCTTTGAAATGTCCACTGGGTGTCACTGTTGTTTCTTACTTTCAAAGACATATATTTACCTTTAACAAAATTCAACACAGGATTTCAGTCATTCTTAACCTCTAGTAAAATCTCCTTTGATGGGACTTCCAGCAGCTTCATGGGACAGTAGTAGGTGACAGAAGAGCCCTCACAATCTTGCAGAGTAGGACAGGTTCTGACGTCCCCCTCTGTTGTATATTTCAGAGGTAGATGCACTTTTATCATTAATGAAAAAAGAGACCATTTGTAGCTCAGGATTCAACTGTGGAATTCTTGGTGCTCTCTCAGCTTGGTTGTTTTCTTGAAAATATTTCATTATACCATGAGGTAACATCAACACTGCCGAATAGAAAAAACTTCATACTACAGGTAGTCCTCAACTTATGACCAATCAATTAGCAAACACTTGAAGTTATAAAGGGACAAAAAAAAATGACTTATGACTGCTCCTTGCAGTCCATCGCAGCATCCCTGTGTGGTCACGTGACCACAGTTTGGATGCTTGGCAACTGGCATGTATGTATGGATCGCCATTTGCAACCTTCCCAGCTGGTTTCCAGCAAGCAAAGTTAATGGGAAAAGCTTAGTAACCATGGAATATTTTAGTAACCATGGAATATTAAATTTCAGTTGGAAAATGTCCGTTGGAGTTCTAAATGGTTTAAATGTCAATTAGATTCTAGTCCTGCCTCAGGCTAAAGTGGGTGGGGTGACTTTAAACAAGCCACTCCCTCTGAACCCAGCCTACCTCACAGGGTTGGTATGTGGGAAATAGGAAGGAATATTAGATATCTTGTCCTCATTGAGTTATTTATAAACAGTAATAAAGGTGGCATAAAAAAACCCAAAGAAACATGGAGAAAAGGTGGTGTTGAGGCTGAAGCTGTATTCGGGCTCTACCTGCATATACTATCCTAAAAAGGACCTTGTCAGCGTTCCGAGTAACGCATCTGCCAAAAGCAGAACTCAGAGGCAGGTAGATTCCTCAAACATGTTTATTGGATATATCATATTGGCACAGCCAGTGAAAACGGGGTGGGCGGGGTCTTAATTAGGACTAATTTTGTAGGTGGGGCTTAATTTTATTGCATGCGCTGAAAAAGATGATAGGGCTTCTTTTCTAGGTGGGTCGTCTTTTGGGAGAAACACGGTAGAAGACAAAGATATCTATAAAGAACATTTGGCAAAATTATGGTTGTTTATCTAAGTAATAATAGTGGTGCAATTGATAAAAGTATTAATATATTCTATTGGAGACAGTTACAATTTAAAAAAAAAAAACCTTTCCCCTTCTATACAAGGTGGCATTTTCATAAATGCCACAGTGACATCTATGTAGCTACAGTTAAATGTCAGACTAGTTTTGAAAGCTTCCTTCACAGTTAGCAAAGGAAGCACATTTTGAGACAGCTCAGTTTTCAGTGGAGTCTTTCAGCTCCTCTGCTGGCATGGAAATGAAAGGAAACTTTTGAAGAAAAGTTGCCATCTTTTGTCCAGGTCAGACTTAGTTAGTTTGAAGGACAAGCTATATGAGTATTATATTTCCTGAATACTTGTCTTATTCCAAGATCTGGAATATGTTATTTTTAGAACTTAAAGGAGGTTGGCTTCATTGACTGACGCAGGGTATAGTGGTAGCTGAATATTATTACAGAGGATTTTACAGAGGATTTTTTTCTCAGCAAAGGTGGGAGGGAGCCTAGAAAATGATCTTTTTGCCGAAAGCCCCTTTTGTTTCAGAACTGCTTGACTAACCAAATGAGGATAGGCTTTTCCGTCTTGTCTATTTGAGAAGTAAAAAAGACTTTCAACAGCCTTTTGAACTGGAGAGCCAACTTATTTGGAAGTAGCCAGCCAGCCCCAGGGATGAAACCATTTCTAGTTTTGTGTTTGTTTTTGGTGATTTTTTTTATTAGGACTCAATCAAAATCACTGAAGGGGTCAGCAAATTAATAATTTTAATAAATAAATAAAATTCACAAATCAATTGAGAACTTTGGGCTAGAAACAGTGTTTGACTCAGCTGATACAACCATAGGGCAGGACTGGACAGCCCACTGTCCTCGGCCAACATCTTTTATTGAAACTCTGCAGTTTGCGTGATCATGATCCTCTTTTAGTTGCAGGATAACTGGACTTCAGCAGCGTAATCTTCTAACTGTTGGGTATGGGAAAGCGAGGATACAGTATGTTCCTCTAAAATACTGCTACTATTAATATTCTCTCTAAAAGAATGTCAAAATAGTAATAATAATTGAAGGCAAATAAAGGGCACTGAAAGAATATCGGAAGGATAGTGAAAAAGATGCACTGAAGCTAATATACCAAGAAGGCTTACTGAATGCTGGAGAGACCAAACTGGTCTACTCTAAAGACTAAATGAAAAAAATAGAAAAAAGACAAAGTATTATGTGGCCAGTAAATTAAAGGGGGGAAGAAAAAATAGACAAAGCAGATAATAACAAGACCTGGCAATGGCTAAGAGCAGAAAAGTTGAAGAAAGAGTCCAAGGGTCTAATTCTGGCTGCAAGATCAAGCTTTAAGAAAGAATGCATACAAAGTCATAATACAGAAGACAACAACAGACAGCAAGCGCCGTCTCTACAAAGAAGCTGAAGAAACAGTGGATCACCTGGTTAGCTGCTGCAAGAAAATCACACAGACTGACTACAAACAATGGCATCACAAAGTAGCAACAATG
This sequence comes from Myanophis thanlyinensis, assembly GCA_017656035.1. Taxonomy (NCBI): domain Eukaryota; kingdom Metazoa; phylum Chordata; class Lepidosauria; order Squamata; family Homalopsidae; genus Myanophis; species Myanophis thanlyinensis. The sequence goes on along the minus strand of JAEANM010000409.1, from coordinate 16,503 downwards.
GTGCATTGGAAGGTCTGCAAGAAATACCATTTGCCTGCAAGCAAGAATCTGTAGGAACATAAAATAGAGAAATTAATAGAAAATAAAGAAACTAATATGCTCTGGGATTTTATAATTCAAACTGACAAGCACCTGCTACATAATACCCCAGACTTAATAATTATTGACAAGAAAGTCAAACAAGTCTGGATAATGGACATGGCAGTACTTGGAAACAGTAGAATAAAACAGAAAGAACTAGAGAAGACAACCAATACAAATATCTGCAAATAGAAATGGAATGGCTGTGGCAAAAGAAAACAAAGATAGTACCAACAGTAACAGGCACCTTGGGTGCAATCCCGAAACAACTGGAGCACCTCTCGAACACCATCAGCATTGATAAATTCACCATCAATCAATTGCAAAAGAAAGTTTGATTGGGAACAGTTTATATCCTGTAACAATATCACTGTTACATCATGAAACATCCACATCTGCCTACCTCAGATCCTTAGGCATCCCTCCCAGATACTGGAAAACTACAACTCCTAGCCATATATCTCATTATGTGTTACATCAAAGCAATACAAAGCCAATGTTTGATCTCTTAGTAGCAACACTGATTATTCGGTGAAGAAATAGAATGGAGCACATGCTTTCTGCATAGTTTATAGCATTTAAACGCTGTCCTCATATGAGCATCTATGTTTTGTCCAACAGCTACCAGAAGCCACTTTGTATGAAGGCCAAGCTCCATATACTTCTGAGTGTTACAGGCCAGGAAGGAATCTGTTATGACAGGGTGTGACACTGTTGACTAAGTTTATTTATGAACATTCCTTCCATGGAATTCAAGGGCTTCCAAGGGAGTTTTCCCTCAAGTCAGTTTTGGCCAGACTCAGAATGGCTGGTCTCCAATACACTTGCACATTCTAAACTACAAATGATGGTAATTTATGTCTCTTCCCTAAGCTATGCGGCTTTCAAAATTCTTCCTTCTCCTGAGCAGAGCAGTTTAATGGTCTTAAATTTTTAAAACATTTATCATAGTAGCAGCATTATTTTGAGGAGTTTGGGCAAATGTTAGCTATTTATTTACAGTGTTTGTAAATTGCCTCAGTCGTTCAGACTTCTGACAGTTTTTCTCAATTACAGAAATGGAAATGTATGTATTTAAAAGATTTACCATGTTTTTCGCTCCATAAGACTCACTTTTTTCCCTCCCAAAATTGAGTTGAAATGTCTATGCGACTTATGGAGTGAATATTGCATCATAGATTGTGAAGTGTGCTACCTCAGGGGTTCCAAGCAGTAGACCAGTGCCAGTCCTTGGTGAATTGCAGCTGGGCCACAGCAGTGGGATCCTTTTACAATGCTGAACCCTGCCTCTTCTATCTTTGTCATGGCCTGCCTATTCCATCTCTTTTCCGTAGTGCAGGAGTCAATAGGCAGGGCTGGCACATGAGAGGACAACTATCTGTGGTCCTCTCAGGCTCTGCCTCCTGCCTTCACTACACTGCTATTCCATATTTGGTGCTATATTTTATTAAATATATTAGTACACCATTTGGTTCAGAATATTTTTTTCTTTTTCTCCTCTAAACCCCTTATGGTCAGGTGCATCTTATAGTGTAAAAAAATATGGTATATAGCTGTTCACATTTTATAAAATAATGCTGGTCAGCTAACAATAGGCAAGCCAGGAACAATAACAAAAATTAAAAACTTTCTCTTGCCACCAAGAACCCCAACGGTCTCATCAGAAACCTACAAATGCTTCAACATTTGGGTTCCCCTTCTGTCCTGATCCACCACCTTTGGGAAAAGCCAAGTTGTAATGGCATCCTGGAAAACGAATACTTTTGCCAGTCAGGAGGCTGTTCCACAAGATTGGTGCAGTTACCGAAAGCGGACACTTTCTAAGAATTCCACCAGATAATTGCATTGAAGGGAGGGAACCTGGAGCAAGCCTTAATTTCCAGTCTAGGAGGATGGATGGGGAACTCTCCTGATACAGAGGAATTACAAGTTCAGAGCCACTCTCTCTTGCTAGGGTTGATCAATTCCTCCCCATAGATCTTGCAGCCTCCAATTTTGAATGGCATCACCTGTATGGCCTGGGATAGAGATCTACAAGTATCACCCAGGAGCTTCAAGTAGATTTAAACAGGCCAGATGAGACACCCGAGGTTTGAGTACTTCATGTGGGAGGGGCTTAAAGATTGATCCCTTCCCCCTTTGCTCAGTACTGACTGGAATTAGCCTACGGTCAAAAGAGGAGGATCACTGAAAAACAGTACTCCCAACCCTCTAAATCAGTCCAGAATGATATAGGCAGTAGTATCAAAAGCTGCCAAGAGGTCCAGGAGGGCTAGGATGAATTCATAAGGCATTCACAAGTGCAGTCAGTGCTGTCTCAGTAGCATAACTGGGCTTGAACCCCACCTGAAAGAATTCAGGTAAGCCACTTCCTCCCAGCTCCTTTGAAGAAAGAACTAGGATTTGCATTTCTCTTTTGCTTCACAGAAAGAATAGTAGAAGACCATGAAATGATTGTTGAAGTCCATTCAAAGTGGGGAATTGAAGAAGGCAATAAATTTTATTTCCGGAAAAATTACGCTAAATACGAGTTCTTTAAAACCCCTGAGGTAAGTTCTTATTGCATAATATGTTTATAACATAGATAAATACTTCAGATTTAATATTCAGCATCATTCTTCATAGTTACAGGAACTCAGCTATGTGAAGTCTAGTGACAAAAATCTTCGGAGCATATACCATTATCCCTTTGATTCAAAGGACTGACAATTCAGCCCTGGATTTCCCCCCCCCTCCTTTTTTTCTAGTGTCCAGCAAGATAAAGCTATAGAGCAGAGTGACACTAGCCAGACTATCTAAAGCAGAGGCAGGGAACGAAGGCCCCTTTATGACTTATGGATTTCAACTTGCAGAATTTCTGGCTGGCTCAGGAATCCTGGGAGTTGAAGTCCACAAGCCGTAAAAGGGACATTGTTTCCCATCCCCTGCCCAAAAGTGACATAGGTCCTCATGCCCCACCCAGTGGAAGGACTGGCATTGTAGGAGGAGGTCATTTTCTTTGTTCTTGTGCAAGTTTCAAGTTCAAGTATTATTTGTCACGTACATGACACACATGACATGCAGTGAAATGCTTATGTGGCTGCAAAATCAAGGAAAGCAAGGGGAATAGTCTGTAGGAAGGATAGGGGTAAGGATAGGGATAGGGATAGAAGCAGTTAGAGGGAAGTTAACACAAGTAGAGAAAAGGAGAAGGAACAGAGACGAAACACAATGACTGCTATTATGACCAGGGTCCATCCGGCGGCGCCATCCCAAGTCTCCTTGGCAGGTCTTGGTCCTCTCAGTCCTCGGCTGTTTTCCAAGGCCCACTCAGTTCTCAGCTGTTTTTCGAGGCCCTCTCAGTCCTCGGCTGTTTTTCGAGGCCCTCTCAGTCCTTGGCTGTTTTTCGAGGCCCTCTCAGTCCTCGGCTGTTTTTTGAGGTCCTCTCAGTCCTCAGCTGTTTTTTGAGGTACTCTCAGACCTTGACTGTTTTTCGAGGACCTCTCAGTCCTCAGCTGTTTTTCGAGCCCCTCTCAGCCCTCAGCTGTTTTCAAGGCTACTGCCTTTGCCTCAGCATCTCTCACAGCCTCTGCCTCAGTGATCCCTCGGGTCCTCCATTTCAGCGGTCTCAGCCTCCGCCTCAGTGTCTCGGTGGCTTCTCCAGGCCTCCTCCTCCTATTCAAGGCCTTCGCCTCTGCTATCCAGCCTGCCCCAGTCTCCCAAGCCTGTCATCCCGGCGCCATCTTTTCTAGCTCTAGCTCTGTCCTTCGTTCTCCTCCTAGGCCATGTCTCATCTAGATTGCTTAACGGTTGCTTAGCAGTTGTTTAGGTGTTGCTTAAGAGTTGTTTAAAAGTTACTTAAATTATGATTAAATTTGGTTAGAAAAAAACTAAAACAAATAAAAAGAGGGTCGGAACAGTCAAGATGGCTGCCTCCCACACTGGCACCATCTTGAGAAAAAAAAAACAAATTACTTCCCATCTTCTGGGGAAAAAAACAGAGCTTTGCAAATAGGCTTGTAAAACCTTGCTTGCTCCAAATTCCTTAGCTACTTCCTATGAATGAACAGAGCTTGAAGGTTATGGTGACAGTCAAAAATCTCTTGCTGAGAGGCAATTGATTGCACATTGTTTTATATACAGACAAAAGTGACAAATGGTTTTCTTTCTGGGTTCCTTTCAATTATTACAAGCTGTGAGCTATGTACATTATAAGAGTCTATATGGTACTTTCCAATTGTGCTGGAACACATCTGGAGAAGACTCGGAAGTACTACAAGTAGTCCTCACCTAATAACTGCCCTGTTTAGTAACCACTTGAAGTTATGACAGCTTTGTAAAAGTAACTTTGTGATAAGTCATTGTATTAATGATCATCACAGTGTCGTGTGATCATTCAGTTGCCATTTGCCCACTTCACAGCTGACTTCTGACAAGCAGAGCCAGTGGAGAAGTCAACAGTAAAATTGTTGTGACACTCATTAAGTGTCACGTGATGTCTCACTTAATGACCATGAGTGATTCACTTAACAACTACAGAGAAATCCCATTGCAGTCACATGTCTTGCTTAATGACATGTTTTTTTAGTGACAGATTGCTGGTTTCAGTTGTGGTTGTTACACAAGGACTACCTGCACTTAAGTCCATAGAAAATTTCCTTGGCTGTGGAATTCTGACAGGCAACAGAAATGACTTTCCCAATGGTGGGATTCAAATAATTTAACAACAGATTTGCCCAGGGTCAGATTGTCTGATGTGGGAGGTGTGGCCCAACCTGACCCTAAACGAACCAGTTGTTAAATTATAAACCCTCCCCCCCCCCCATCAAAGTGGATCCTGTGGACTGTGCTGCGCTGCAATAAAGAAACGGGCAACAGAGCAGCTGTCATGTTATTTTTTTTTTTAGTAAGTAGCATCAACATGGACCTTCAGCTTACCAAGGAAGTGCTCTTCTGCTAAACATTGATTCCAGACACAATAGCTGCCAAAGTATTGCTTGTAAGAAAGCCACCTCTTTCCCCCAAAACTAGTTCTCATTGTTTGATTTTATTATCCCGGCTTTTATTATAATATTAAATATCCTGATTTACTGGGAGTCAGGTATTCTTTTAATTCACATTCACATTCACAAATAAGTAATTCTGATGCAAAGTTGCTAAATTCCAATTGATCACTAGACTAGTTGGAGTTCTTAAGAGTTTTCTGTATATCTATAGAGATTCTCAGTCATCCAGGTCATGGCTGTCCCAAAGGTGCTTTTTCAAAAGGCAGATGGACTTTCTTGTTTTCTGTATGGCTTTCTTGCCATCTAGTGGTTGCCTGGATTTTTACAGTCTAGATTATGATAGTCATGATGAAGCCCACAATAGCCCGTGCCCAGCTCAGGTTTATGAAACATTTAGTGCCTTCTGTTCACTTTTTATTTTGCAGATTTTTTTCCCAGATCATTTGGTATCCCTCTCAAATGAAAGCAATGGCACTGTGAACCACGCACAGATACTGCAGGTAAGTTACTGAAATGAAATCATTTATTTGTGGATCAAACCAGAAATTCTGTTAAACAGATTCTGCCCTCTGTGTAAAGTAAGCATTAGAGATCCAGTTTAATTTTTCCTTCTGAAGCATCCCTAGTTGAGATTGCATCCTTTGCGGTTGACTTTTATGGTGCTCTAATCCACATATCTCATTAAAACTGTGGGGGAGGGGAGGGGATCATCATCAGCCACTTTGTTGCTCCTTCTTCATTCCAGATGATATTTAAACAGACTAAAAATACCAGCATTCTACCAGCACTTCTTGATGATTCAGTTCTGAATATTGAACTGAATATTCAATATATCTCGAGTCCAAAAGTGATTTGTGCATTTCTGTTCTCTAGCCAATTGCTTCTCTTTAAGATCACCACTCTTCCCTCTGCTGCTGAAACTGCTCAGGAACCTTTGGCAAAAATTAATTGAGTATTCCAGATCTTCAGGATCTGTTCAGTCATCTCTGTCTACGTGCTTGGTGATACCATAAGACAGTTTAGAGATTTATCTTAGACCTGTCCATGATGAAGCCATGTTGGTTCTCGTTTTTCTATGTTTGATTATTTTCGATCTGAGACAGATTAATTGTTAACCAATTGTCCTATAATTGCCAGTATCTCCCCTCAGTTTCTCTTTTAGAAATTGGAGTCTCACTGATAATTTTCCAGTCCTTGGGAATAGATGGCAATCTTATACAGATTGTGTATTTTTATCAGCAGGTCAGCAGTTTCAGCAAGTTCTTGGAATCCCTCAGGTGGATACCATCTGGCTTAAAATTTATTTATTCTTAAGGTGTCAGTTAGGTTTATAAGCATCTCTTCCTTTTAATGAAGTCACTGTGTATAATGTGTGTGTGCATCCATACGTTTGTGTAGCAAAGAAAAAGTGAGCCTGAAGAAAAAGAATGGCCTTCTCACCTAACTGTGCTATCAGATAATGTTATATGTAATAATAGCCTGCCATCTGCAAAAAGGTATTGAAGAAATTATAGCTGCTTGGTTGAATTGTGAATAATATTGGATGAGACAACCGAGCAGAATTCCAGTCCCAGCTGTGAAAAATCTTGTGCTAATTATAAGTACTTCTATGAAGATAGGGGGACTTTCTCCTGCAACAGGAAAAAGTTGGTGGGTCTTTACTAATGAAATTTGGGACTTTACTAATGAAAAACACAAATAGAAACCCAGAGCAGCAATGGTTGTAGAATAAGTTGATCTTGAACACACTTAGCATTTACAGCACTTAGCATTTTAAGAAAGCTGTAGATCTTTCAACAATATATACAATGTGCAGAAGCTCATTGTACAACGTCCTGAGCAGATGCCCAAGCAATGCCAGAATTCTTTATCGTCTACAAAGAACTGCAAGATAAGAAAACATTCCAATGGAATTTAAAGAGTGAGGTTTCTCTCTTTCTCTTGCTATTCTATCACTCTCTCTCTCAGATGTTTTTAAGTTCCACTGCATATCCTGAAATTCATGGCTATCTGCATTTTAAAGAGCAAGGGAAGAAGACCTGGAAAAAAATGTACTTTTTGTTGCGAAGATCTGGCCTGTATTTTTCCACTAAGGGAACATCAAAGGTAAGTTTGGCAAATGGAAAGAAATTGGTATGCATTTTATTTTTATGCAATAGAGAGGGTTTTTTTTTGTCATTTTAAATCTGTAGAGATTTAGAAAAAAATCCTCTCAGTTTTGTTCCTGTTGAGCAGTGATCCCCAACATTTTCTCTGCATCACATCCCTAGGAAATGTTTGATTAATATTCACACTCTCTATAAAAGTAATTGTGACTTATGACTCATGCCTAAGTGACACAAGCCACTCTTTGTGGCACCCTCTGAAATTTCATCTCGTCTCCCATGGGGGTGTGGGTACCTCAGGTTGGGAGCCTCTGTTGTGGAGAAAGAGAGGTGAAAAAGTGGATAATCCAGGCCTTATGATATAGACTTGGAATGAATTATGATTTGAAATTAGAATAAATGAAATTTAATTATGAAAAAAATTATAGCTAACTTTCTACTTTAAAGGATTAGTGATGTTTCTCTTAAAACATAAAAATATTTTTTTTAAAAAAGGTTGCATTATAATTAAGTCTACAGTTAAATAGTCTGTGAGAGGGCATCACAAGAGCTACAATATTATGCTGATGGTCTCTGCCTGTGGAAGAAGTGATGATACATACATACATAGCTACATACATGCATTCATACATACGTTTATTTGTTTGTTTGTTTATTTCCCATCTGTATTATTTTTCTGAATAATTCAAAGCAGCGACCATACCTAATATTCCTTCCTTCTCTTTTCCCCACAACAACAATTTGGTGAAATTGGTCTGTTCTCAGAAACCTTTTTACTGGAGAACTAAAATATTGTCACTTTAGTTCTTCCAGTCACAGTCTGGAAGAGGACAGAGGGCTCTTCTTTCCCTAATCGTCTTGAAAATGGTTAGGGATTCTCTAGTTCAGAAGCTTGTAGCAGTTAGTTTTCCTTCTCTTGGGATTGAAGCCAAGGGAAGATATCATGACCTGGGAAACAATATCCATGGCGCTATCCTCAGGATATGGGCAAAAAAGTTGCAATGGCAGGCCCAGTTGCAAAGCCCCACCCCTTTGCACAGAAAACAACATTGCTGCACGTAAAAAGGGACCTGACTTCCGTTACTTGGATTTATCTGTCATCTGGACTTTTTGATCCCCCCCTAAGGACCAGATGCCCCTGCAGTTGGTGAATTTGGCTTTGCCTTTGATAAAACTTGCTGTGTCTGTGCATTACAATAAACAATGGCATCTAGTTCCCCCTGCACTTCTCTGGCAACGATTTCGTTGTTTGTTTGTTTCCAACAGTTTTGTCAATCTACATTTTGATTCGTTCTCGAATTTGAGATCCACAGTTGTTTCTGGGTGAAACTAATAATGGAAAATCACACGAGGGTCACATTTCATATTGGACCATACTTTTCTTTTGGTGTAATCTTTTGAATAAACTACAGTGACTGGGTTTATACTTCATCCATAAAAAAACAGCAAAACCTAATTAGTCACATTCTGCTTTTAGCAGTCTCGAAACACAGCTATCGTGTTCAGCACTTCAAGTTCTTTTCCTTTAAAAATGTTTACTATTCCTCTTCAGTGTACAAGGCTATTTGTACACCTAATCTAAAAGATCTTGAGTGGTCAAAAGATGCTGTACGCAACATGGAAAAACTTTCTCTAATTCTTGGAAAATTCATTCTTTCTCTAATTCTTGGAAAATTCATTATGTTCCACTGTAGACTTTTTCTCTCTCCCTCTCTCAACCACACACCCACAGCTGAGAGCAATAATTTAAAAGTGGATGTAATATTTTTATATTTTTCATTTTAGGAACCCCGACACCTGCAGCTTTTCAGTGAATTCAGCGGTAGTGACATATATATGTCTTTGAGAGGCAAAAAGATATCCGGAGTGCCAGCCACTTTTGGGTTCTGCTTCAAGGTAAGAATTTAGTATTTTAATAAGAGCTAAACATCTTTCAGCAAATTAGTGGGTTCCCCCACCCCCCATGCTAAGCCACTTTTTTGATGCAGGGAAAAAAAACTAAGAAAAGAAGAGATTTTGTTTGTGAAATAGGAGAATTAGTGGCTTTTATTTCAACAGGTATAGTCTTCAAGATATGCATTAATGCTAAACAATATGCTGTGGCCTTCTAGCCTTATAAAGCAGGAGGAACCAGAGACCTGAAATACCTTTATGCAGACAGTGAGCAAAGTAGGACCTGTTGGATGACAGCAATTCGGTTGCTGAAGGTAAATGTCTTCTCTTCTTCTATGCATTGTCTTCACCAATTGTTTCTATAGTTACCGTACACAATACATTTCACTCTTCTCTTTAGCCTCTGGGTAAAAGTGGTATTTTTAGCCTTTGGAAGCTCAGTGTTGCATGTGTATATTTCTCATCTGCACCATTATTTAAGTAAAGAATGTTTGCTTTAAAACATAACAACCCATTAGAATTAGAACACCACAAGGATGTAAGACAGAAGCATAGAAATCCCTTATAGAAATATGAAGTCAAAGCTCACTAAAAGTGATGGGAAAAGAGAAAGCTCTTAGTGTAGTGTAGTCACTAAAATGGGTGCCAGGCATGCTTTCCAGGAATGCATCCTGTGAGGAAGAACCACAACTGAAAAAGCACTGCATAGCGCAGCCCACTCGATCTTAGAAGGATGACCAGGCTGCATGGACAATGCAGCAATGTTTGGAAGAGAAATTCCTTTTTGAAGAAGTGGAAGGAAACTGCGGGAGAAGTGAGTCACTTAAAATATACTTTGCAATAATCAAAGAATAAACTGAAAAATGAAAAAGCCATCAGAAGATGCAGAAGTGATTTATGTGCAAAAGCATGGTTACCGGTTTCGGATGATCAGATAAGTGCTTGTTACTGTTATTCCAAAGAACTAGTTCAAGAGTATTTATTCCTTAAGGAGGATGCTTCATTTATAGAAATCCCGTATTTTACCAACATTTTCTCCCATTCCTTTTGCTTTGTTCTGTCACAGTTGGTGTTCTAAGGATCGGAAGGCAGCAGAGCTGCATTACATCTTTTAACTGGTAGTGATAGGAAACTTTCCATCTGGGACCATTCCACTCCAATAAAAGTGAACGTTAAAATTCAATTAAGAGGACTACATTGCTTCAGGCAGTTTAGATGGATTTTTTTTTTAAAAAATCTAAAATATGCAGCATAGATTAGAAAATAATAGAAATTTCAGCAGATGCCAGTGAAGTTAAATAGTCTATAAAACATATATTTTTCACTGGAATGAGGTAAGGTTCATTGCTTACAATTGAACTAACTCAAAAATCTTACCACAAAACCATCAGTCATTTGGTAGTTATTATGCCAATGTTGATTCACACAATACAATAAACCATATTGTGGGTTTTTTTGTACTTATTTATTTATTTATTTATTTATTAGCAGGATTTATATACCGCCCCCTCTCCCAGGGGACTCGAATACAATCAGTCATGGCCTTATCATTTAACTTGAATAAACCATGGTTTAATATGTTAGTCCAGTCTACATATTTCTGCCTTAGATTAGTGTGATTTCTTTGTTAATATATGTCTATTTTCTCTTCATTTATTTTTAAAACATTGATAAACTGTATTACAATTTCTGTTGGGGTAAGGAAAACATTTTCTTTTAAAAAAGTATTTTTTCCATTCAGAAAAAGTAAAATTGGACACATACTTTGGCCCATTATATAGTTGCAATAATATTTTAGGGGGGAAGTCAGATTCAGTTTGTTGGGCTGAATGATTTGTTGAACAAATTATAGTGATTGGGTTGCCATAAAGGGTTGGTGTCTACATCGTAATTATTAGGCCATTGGCTTGGATCATATATTGTTCCTCAATTTATAGAAGAGCATAAGTGTGATTGAAAAACCCACTTCTAGTCACATTATGCATAATTTGAAGGGTTCTCCTAGGACAACATTTCAGGAGTTGTAGATAACGTCAGAAAATAAAATTAGAATGTGAATTTATCCTGTGAATAATCTGTTTATCGATCATTCTTGTAGCTGGTGTACTGGCCTAGATTAAAACCTTTTTATACATTATAATAACTCATGGTTTTCTTAATTAGAACTTGTTGAATAAATCACGGTTGTTTGGGTTCACTCATCACACTAAGCCATAAACCACTGTAAATGGGATGTGGTAGTTTATAATAACTTAATGCAGTCAAAGAGTTTGATGTGATTTGGCATACCTCACAGAATAATCTTCAAGAAATATTTAGGTTTTTTAAAAAAGAGAAGTGGTTCTAAAGCTATCTTCCTCCAAGCAACATATAGTTTTGCTAATTCAGAATAATTATTTCTGTAGTTATTATTCTGTCCTGAGCAGAATGGTCTGATCACATTTCCTGGGATCTTAGCAAATACATCTTCAGCTAGCTTCCCAAGAGCTCCTTGTACAAAATAAGATTGGCTGTTTTAAAAATGCCTTTTGTTTCTTAAGCCAGTAACCTAATATCACAAAACTATATTATGCATACAAGGGTTTTTTAGTACCAGTAATTGCTTTTGTTATGTCTCTATTTAATCACTACTTAAGCATTTATCCAAATTCAATTCAGATATAAGAGTTGTTTAAAACTGCAAATAGGGTTGGATTTTTCTAGGGTTTTTCTGGATGGGATCTAGAAACAAAAAGGGAGCCTAATTCCAACCTTACTACTACCTTATAAACACAAATACTTTTTGCCCTTTTGTTGTTAGTGCTGGAATCAATGAAAAACTGTTCTAGTGTATTAAAGGATTTTTGTATTACTATTGTTATTGGCAAGCTGTAGGTTTCCTTAGGGATGTTCTTTCAGGTACACTGAAGTTTTCTGGGTCACCAGGTGGCCCTGTCTCTTTCCCTATAATCTACTTGTCAAAAGATAAGAACAAATCTAGGCAGACAGTCTCCTTTTCCTCCTCCTGCTCATCATAGTTTTTGAGATCGGGATCTGTTCAGTTATTTAAAAAATACATGGAAACTTGTCGTTTTATAATTTTAAGAATGCCTGAAAAAAATCTATAACACATGCCTTCGCATTGCTTTTAGTATGTAGCAGAACATCACTCAGCCCATGTTTAAAAGAGATGGAATAATAATTTGGCTTATCATTGTGACTGTGATGATATTAATTGATAGCATTAATTTTCTAAGTCAACATTCTCCAACTCTGGATCTTTTAGAGATGTTGGTCTGTAACCATTCATCTTCAATCATATAGCCTAGTCATATAATTCACTTGTGTCTATCTGCTCTATCTCAATTTATATGGCAGCCCATCTCAAATTCTTGCCTCTGGGCAACTAATAACAATAAAAAACAGCATGAAATATATAACATTTAAAAATGCATGCATAATCACCAGCAAATTTTTTTTTTAAAAAGAACAACACTATCAATATAACGATTGCATAGGATCTGACACACTCCCAAGTCTCCAGACTCAATGATGCAACCTTGTGTGTAAGGCCTTATAAAAAGCCAGCAGGGTTGGGTCCAATCTAATCTCTGGGATGGATGATGATCCAAAGGGTGGGTGTCATGACAGAAAAGGATCTCTAGCTGGGCTCTTCCAGATGGTAGTCTCTAATAAATGGGACCCAGAGCATGCCTCTCTTTTTGGGCCTAGTGGGATGGTTAGACACAATCAGGGAGAGATGGTCCCTCAAATAACCAGGCTGCAGGAGCTGTGGTGGCACAGTGGTTAGAATGCAATATTGCAGACTGACTCTGCTCACTGCCAGGAGTTCGATTCCGATGGGTTCAAGGTTGACTCAATCTTCCATTCTTCCAAGGTTGGTAAAATGAGAACCCAGATTGTTGGAAACAACGTGCTCACCTGTAAACCGCTTAGAGGGAGCTGTAAAGCACTATGGAGCAGTATATAAGTCTAAATGCTATTGCTATTGCATGCTATGTCTGTGTTTCTATTTTAATGGTAGAATATTCTCAGATGTTGAATTGAATACATAAAATTGTAATAGTTCTTATCCTTTGTTTACAGTATGGAATGCAGTTGTACCAGAATTACACACAGCCCTATCAAAGTAGAGGTGGGGGCAGTTTTCTTAGCACACCCATGGTAAATATATTTAATAACAATTACTTAAACTGAAATATAAATACCACCTCCTGATTGTTGCATTATGTGTCATCCTCAGGCAACTGCTTTTGGAGATCATGGAAGAGGAAGAAATTGTTTAGCTTGTTTGTTGTTATGGGATTTTCTGTTTTGGTTGCCAAAACAAGATGATTTCGCCACAGTGACTTGTTGTCTGTATGCTTTTATTGATTTGGTTATATACAAACAGAATGAATAAACAAAGGAATGAATGAATTTATAGAGTAATTTGATGCCACACTATTCAGTGGAATCTCTTGGATCAAGTGTAGCCTTTCAGTTACTAGTTTGGTACTCTATATAATTTCTGCAGTTGTTTCTCGTTTCCTCCCCTCCATTTTCCTTTTTGATGGATGGTATTTGGGTCGTTCTTATGTTAGAGCAGGATATATCTCTAAAGGTAATTGGAGCTACAGCTTCCTGTCAACCCAGACCATTGGCTGGGACCTGTAGGAGTCAAAGTTTGTTTGATCCAATGGGAGAAAAGATATCTACCTCTGTTGTAAATGATATATTTAAAGCTTGAATATAAATCTAACAAAAAACAACTCAACTTAAATAACTAATTTAATCTATTTTTTAACTACCTTAACAGAGAATTGTTATTGCAGATTGTAGTTACAATTTGCTGATCTTGATAATGCCATATCTTTCAGCCATAATCTTACAAAGAAATGCGGGTATCTATTGCATATAAACCACCTTCTCCAGCAAACATGCCCTTATTTTTACTTTTCTGCTGGCTAATCATTAGATTCCATGTTGATTTTGTCTGCAAATAATCAAGAGTATACTGTAAAATATTTTTGGTAGATGCATTTAACACATTTTTTTTTATCCTGTAGAGAAGTGTTTCAGAGAATTCTCTTGTAGCTATGGACTTCACAGGAAATAAATCCAGAATTATTGAAAACCCCACAGAAGCCTTATCGGTTGCAGTCGAAGAAGGTTTAGCATGGCGGGTATGAAAACTTCATTTAAAGCCATTCTTAATGTTACGGTTTCTTGTTCAAAAATTTAGTACTTTTCCTTTCTTTTTATGTAGAAAAAAGGAAGCTTGCGTCTTGGTATACATAGCAGCCCCAGCACTTTGCAAAGTGTCCCCTCCACTACAGGTATGCACCACTGACAGGTCTTGTAGAATGTCATGTGATGTCGTGAATTCATTCATCATACACATGCATACATATATTCACAAAATGATATCATAAAACAAGTTTATCTCAGCTTTATAAAAAAAAGTGATGGAGGTTGCTTTGGGCTTATCAAGGGACAACTCAACATGAAAATTTTGCTTCTTTTGTATATGTGTTATACAAATGTGGAGCATATAGGGCAATGTTGCTTTTGCCATCTTGACAAAATGATATTTTTGTTTCTGGGGGCAAGCTACTATTTTTAGCTATCTACTTTTGCAGATACTTTTATTTCTGGGGGCAAGCAGAATATTTTTTGGGAGGACCACAGAAGCAAGGCAATGAGAGAATCTTTATAAAATACATGTTTACAACTTTTCAGCTCATTGACCCTTTCATGAAGTTTCAGATTATTGATTGACACCCCCCCCCCAACATATATTATATGAAAATAATTTAATAAATACTACTTTAACAAATGGCACTAGAAATAATAATAATGACGATAATAGTGGATAGTCCCATCAACCTGTTGGAGTCAATACTGACCACTTTGAGATACCCTGGCTTAGGGGGATACATTGACTTATGCTACTTAGACCATGTGGAATATCCTGTATTTCCTAAATAAAACCACCAAGGATGACAACATGAATACTTTTTTTTAAAAAAGGGAACTGACACATGAAATAAATTATCAGCTGGCTTCAAAGAACAATTGAACCTATTCAAGTAATAGTAATTTGGAATTACTGGCTTTCCAGCACACTCTAATCTAAAGAAAACTATATGATGGGAACTGTGCTTCCAAAAGGCAATTCCAAGATGATAAGAGTCTACCAGTATAAAGAGTCTAGTATAAAAGGAACCAAACACAAAGGGATCAATTTGAAATTTGGCCAATAGATGATGATTTGATTTAGATCTTCAACTCTGCTTCAAAAATCCAGCCTCAAGTCACAAAATAAAATTGGGAATACAATTACAATTACAAATACAATTTAGTAATTTAAGAGATACTGTAGCCTTTCAGAATTTTGAACGGATTAATTCAGATGAAGGGTGTGACCCCAAGTTAAATTCATATAATATATGTTCTAGGGCTTTTGAATCAAAAAGCTTTTAGACTACTGGAATAAAATGGACATCTCTGGCATGAAAAAAAGCCAAGAAATACTACAATACTATGTTGGGCACTTTGGACTAGGAATTTAGCACACTTTTTGCAGGAGCCACTTTGGGGAAAACAATCCCCAGATATTTGAAGAAGAGTGCAAAGATGTATTACCTTATCTAGAATTGTATGCTTTTAGCTATACACAGTTCACAGCCATGGTTTCATCATAAGATTTCTAGAGAAGAGGCTCACCAACTGATTCTGAGGCAAGGACTGGTGGATGGGTAAGTTTTTTCTCCCCTTGATATATTTTATATTTTATGACTGACTGTTTATGTTGCCCACCTACTCTATGGAACTGTATCTCCCCCAGGATCTACATGACCCTGACCTGCTGGTTTTTGGCCAAGAACTTAAGTCCTGACTCTTCCAGCAGATTCTGATTTTTATGTGCATTCCCACTAAGCACCAGCAGCAGTCTCATATAAGCTGATTTATTCCTCTCAGCATCCTTGACTTTTTAAATAGTTGCTGTTGTCTTAACCCTCTGTTAGATGCGAAAGTCACCAGTGATTAGGCAGCCTTAAAACCAATTCATCAATCAAACTAGCATGAAGTAATGGTGGTTCAGTAAGGGTCCCTTCCTGTATCTGAAGTACCTCCTAGCTTATTTTCAGCAAAGTTTTCCTAACTTCAGAAGACCTCTGCATAGATTCAATTCAAGCCCCTTAATATGTCTATGGAGATTCTCAGTCATCCAGGTGCATATTGTCCCAAAGGTATTTTTTCAAAAGACTTCTTCACTTCAAAACTGAAGAAGCTTCTTGGATGAGAAGTAAAACATTTTTGAGCAAAACAAAGAAAGTCCAGTTGTCTTTTCAAAAGGCATCTTTGCATAGTGCAGGAGTTGGCAATTATGGCTCCTTCATGACTCGTGGACTTCAACTCCCAGAATTCCTGAGCCAGCCATGCTGGCTCAGGAA
>JAEANM010000408.1:0-36851 GCA_017656035.1 Myanophis thanlyinensis | reverse complement strand
ATAAATAAATAAATAAATAGAGGATTTAATACATTTTGATTTTCTTGATGTGAAAAAGTATGAGGTTTTGCTAAGTATTTTAAAGATTTAGGCCAGAGGTGAAATTCAGCAGGTTCTAGCAGGTTCGGTAGAACCGGTAGTAAATTTTCTAAGCAGTTCAGAGAACCCATTGTTAGAAGAAATCTCTTGTTTTTTTTTCTACTTTACAGAGTTAATCCTGTAAGGAAAGCAGGAAAAAACATTCCGGTGTTGTTTCCAGCCTAATCTTTATTGCCCTGCTTACAGAAACTGCAGGGCAATAAATTGAATTCCACCACTGATTTAGGCTCCATTTTTAGATCAAGCTTGGATAAGTAAGAATTATGTTTATCAAGTTGCTAGTGGATTCATTTGATAGTTCTGATACAAATCTTGGGAGCATGATATTCCAAATTGAAGAAAATAAATATCTATATCTTTAAAATGCCAAGCATTTTCATAACTGTTAATCTGCAGATACTTAATGCTGTGAAAGCTAGCCCGGTTATTAATTAGGAAGTGAAGCAGTTTTTACATTGTTGCTGTTGTTACAAACAATTAAACAAATACAAAAACTCAATTTAAAAACAAGAAATATAAACGCCTATTTAAAAAGCATCATAAAATTCACAGCTCATATTCCCATTCATCAATTCAGTATAGCCGCTGCATTGGCATAACTACGCTCCTGTTTTCCTGTCTTCTGAAAAGCCAGCAGGATCAGGGCCCATCAGATCTCCAGGGAAAAGATGTTCCAGTTGGTGGATGTTTGAGCAGAAAAGGCTCTAGATGATGAGACTTGCATAATGCTTCTCCTGCCAGATCTGATGAGATAGGTAGATGTAATTGGAGAGGTGGTCCTTCGAGTAATTCAAATATATACTGTATTTGCTACATTCAGGTGAAAGAAAAAAACCTCTGATTTGTGAGCTGAACTTTGTCCCTAATAGCTTTGTTTTCTAATAATAAAACCGTTGAAATGCTGTTTCATTCTTTCAGGGATTGAAAGCCTTATCTGTAGTGTACAAAGCATTTTCTGTTTAGCTGAAGTTGGTTCCAAGTCTAATTTGTTCGTGAGTTAAATGTGCTGTTTTTTGCTTTGATTTTTAAGCAATGTATTCCTAGGAAGAGACAATAATCTTGACAGATATGAATGAGATGTCCTGGATGACCTGTCAGGACCTGGATGGGAATTGCATATTTCCCTAGGTACTTTAACCATAATATATTGGATCACCTATAAGAATTGGCAATTGAATAGATTGGTTCCCCTTCTTCATCAGTAGATGGTTCCAGCCTATTGTAATGGGGAATGAGAGATAGATCAGATGTGACTTATTGGATTTCATATGTAGTCCTCAGTCCTTCTCTTAACATGTACAGTTTATGTCTATGGAGATTCTCAGTCATCCAGATCATAGGTGGTTTTTCAAGAGGCAGCTGGATTTTCTTGTTTTTCTTTGAAGACATTTCACTTCTCATCCAAGAAGTTTCTTTAGCTTTGACTGGATGGTGGGGAATAGAAGGATTTATGTACTCCTTGCAGACAGCTGGTCATTTGCATTCTTTTAGTGAGTCATTTAGCAAGGGGAAGGATACAACATTATCGTATCTATCTCCAGTCTACAACAATCATTTCAACAGTTCCAAGAAGGCTCCATATCCATTTGCACCACTCAGATGACCCCTAAACACAGATAAACCTGCAGGTTGCCTCAACAACTCACTAAAAGAATGCAAATGACCAGCTGTCTGCAAGAAGTATAAATTGTTCCATTCCCCACCATCCAGTCAGAGCTGAAATAGTTTCTTGGATGAGAAGTGAAACATCATCAAAGAAAAAACAAAGTCCAGTTACCTCTTGAAAAATTACTTTTGGGATGCACAGTATATGAAAGTGCTGGAGGAAGTAATTTGACATACTGGTCTGATACTAAGGGCTGGTTACCATTTCTATACCATTTCTATTCCAGCTACAATTAAAAACTCTGGGTTTTTTTCCCTATAAAGGCTTTTATAACTTGGCACATGGGTACAGTAGTTGCAAGATTGCTTTCTTGTATCACCATAACCTGTTAGAGCAGGGGCCCTCAAACTTTTTAAACAGTGGGCCAATTCAGAGTCCCTCAGACTGTTGGGACGGCCGGTCAGACAGGCATAGGTGATCATGTGGCTGGGTGGGCACGGCCAATTTAGCAGTCCATTAAAGAATACACACAAATTAAACTTTGTTTTGCTCCTGGGGGTGGTTTTATTTGCTTTTGTTTGCATGTTGCTCTTTTGGTTCACTCAATTTTGCAGCAATTCTTCTTGGCCCCGAGGAGTTTACAATCAACAAGGCTCTCTCGCTCGCTCGCTCACTTACTCTCTGATGTGGGCAGAGCAGCCTTGTGGTCCTACGTGGGCCGGATTAATGGCTTTGGCCCTATCTAGCCCGCGGGCCATACTTTGAGGATCCCTGTGTTAGAGCAACAAAACTAGAATAGCTGCTTCTCAGAGTTATGCTGCTCCCTCAGGGCCAGAGCAAGGCTTTGGAATATCCACTTCCTTGATGGCCTTCAGAAGGTTGTTAGCAATTTATAGTTTTTTGAGAGTGATGCTCACCTACGGTACCATATTTTACTTTTCAATTTTATGCTACACATAGTAGCATCATTATTTTATTTTTCTTTTAACCAGGACCATGCATTTTTTGGCTTATCTTGTAAAATGCCATTTAAGACTGAATTTGTTTTTCATAATTGTTACAAATTTTCTCACCATAGTCTAGCTCTCTCCTGGCCATATCTTCTATTCTGCTTTAAAAGGCCTGACCTAAAGTAAATGCAAAATACTCCACTTTCAAAAAACAGTATAATGACAAATGGAATATTTCTGAAGAAGAAAGAGCAGTTACTCTACACAGGAGATATTTAGAGCACCTTCCTCTCATAAGAGATATACCAGAGAAAAGGCATGGAGATATCTTTCCACTTGTCAGGAAAATTAAGTAGGTAATATTTTCCCTTTTAGGTAGAACTTTTAAAATACAGTACTCTTAAGTGTTTTTAAAGCCGTAAAAATTACCGACCTTGTTTTAAAATCAATTTTAATATATTCACAAAGATTCAATAAATATTTTTAAAGTATTTAATGCAATTTAGATCACTAGCTTGTAGCTTTTTATATTTATGTCATAGTTATGTCACACAGCTACTATGTAACTGTAATCTCTAGATACAGGATCCTTTTATTACAGAAATGCTCCCGTTATTTCTTTAAAAAGACAGGCACATATTTACAAGCACTCTGTTATTCTATTTTTATTCCTAGTAAGTTTTTAAGCTCTTTAATATTTCATTGACTTGTGTCTCACTGCAGTAGAGTATACACTTAAGACACCTCTGCACAAAAGTGTAGCAAGTTCTGAAATATACTAATCTTTCCCTCACAATCGCTGCTGTTGGAACCACCACAATTTTGAAGTGTTGCTACTGCTTTCACACAGCAACAAATTTTCCACACTCTGGGAGTGGAAAGTCCTCTTGCTTATTATTCCCTTCATTCTCATCTGTAGCATCAGTAGTGCAAGGTGTTTTAGCGTTCTTCTTTGGCAGAAGGAATGTCAGGATAATAAGGTACCTTAAGATTTATTATGTATTAACTGTTAAGGAACCAATTTAGAATTAAAAAGACAAAGGGAAACAAGGAAATGAGGATTCCTGTCCACAGGACTGTATATAGCAAGTACATAAAGAAGAGTTCAGTTCAATCTAAAGTACACATTATTAAAAGAATCATAATTGGATCTAATCCCATATTTTTGTAGAGGATAAATTTCTTCTGATTTTCCAATTCTCGTTCCAGGACTGGGATAATTGATTTTCCCTTGGGAGGAGAAAGCCAGGAAAGGTTCCCTCTTTCTGATGGGAAGGTACAATATAGAACAAAAGTCCAATAGGGTCCATTTTCCATCTTCCAAAATTAATCTGTGAACAGCTTTTTTTGCTCCTAATTACTTACAGTTTGAGTTTCTTGTGCTTTACTGGACTCCACCCTCTATCTAGATTGGTAAATTTACGTTTAATTCTTTTGTATCTGAACAAAGTATTTTTTTCTCTTTATTACATTGTTTTCCTCTTCAATTACATCCACTAAGGCTTCAGAATCATCAATTTAAATCTTCTCAGCAATGTAAACAAAATGAAATTATTTTATTAGGACTTTGACATGCATCACAAATAAGAGAAAGGAAACAAGATTGCCACAGCAAACCCATTACCAAGAAATCATAAAACAGTAGAAAAACACATCTAAGTCAGAGGTTTACACAGCAGTATGCTCAGTAAAGGTATTTGTCAATTTGGAATATGAGTGAAAACTTAACATGGTTTAAAAATCATGAATATAAAATATATCTGTATGACCCTCAAATTTGGAAATAATTGGGAAGAGCAAAACAGGTGTCAGGATATCATAAATATACAAGGGAGACTGTAAAAAGAGATGGGCTAGAGCCACAAGAGATATGTCTCTGAGTATATTCTCTCATAAAATCTAACCACCTAGAGGAAGGAAGAGCATTAAAACCAGTTATAGAAAAAGATCATCTATATTTACTCAGGATTACATGTGCAAATACCACACAATAAAGGCTTGCAGTGGTCTAACATAGGGGTCCTCAACCCCTGGGCCCTGCAAGAAGAGGGCGAGCAGCCTCCTGCGCACAGTTCCACTTGTGCAAGTGATACAAATGGAGCTGCTCTCCCCCCACACCCCGGTCTACAAAGCTGGAAAGGTTGGAGGCCGCTAGTCTAACATTTGGCTAGAAAATGGAAGAACAGTGACATCATTCTCATGATTAATGTCCCCAACTTGCTCCTTTACTAGTGACCGTATTCAGAAGAGAGACTGAGACTACAAAATTCATTCATACAAGTTTGATACCATGATTGATAATTGTCTATCAACAGCAGAAGTAATAATCCTGTCGGATCAAACATGATTCCAAAGCATGAAGTTCTTAGAAATGAAAATT
Organism: Myanophis thanlyinensis; assembly: GCA_017656035.1. NCBI lineage: Eukaryota > Metazoa > Chordata > Lepidosauria > Squamata > Homalopsidae > Myanophis > Myanophis thanlyinensis. The sequence continues at coordinate 31,816 of JAEANM010000408.1, read as the reverse complement.
TTCTTTCATAAAACCCTTGAAAGAAACTTGTTCCTCAGACTGAATGACAGCTCTGGCAATGTTTCACTGTTCCTGTTTTTGAAAAATATATGTCATTCTATTTGTAGTCTAATAATCAGGTCAACATTTATACTCCTTTTATCAGATGCACTGTTCCTTTTTAAATTTACCTTAGATATTAAAAAATGTAATTCCGTGTTTTAAAGGGCATGGAAAGCAAAATGAAAGGCAAAAAGCAAACAAAATAGAAAGGCCGCTTCTTTCTGATAAAAAGCCAAGGATTCAAAGTGTACCTACTTGCATTTTCAATCTCAATTGCTCTGGTCAATTAAACAGAATTATGGCCTGTCAAACAGAGATCTTTCCTTAAGACAAAAATTCACCCTTACTGTAAAAACAACTGAACAATCAAATAAAATTAGATATATTCATACACAGATGAAATATGAAAATTAGACTTCAAGGAGATTTGAAACAGATATTGAATTTATTGGTCAGCTATGAGTAGGAAAATACATTGGTAAAGAAAAAAAAGACAACCCTGTATATAAATATAATACCAGCTAGTTAAAATTTGACCAAGAAGAAAGTTCCACTGAAGAGAACAGTAAAAGCCCTTGTTTACCATCAGACCATATTCAATTTCCCATTTATCATATTGAAGAGCTGCCTATGGACAAATGCAACATTCTTTGAGCTTAGTGCAGATGATGTGCTGGTTTTTTTTTTTTTTTGTTACACATATGGTAAACAAGAGTTAGTCCAGTGCATTACACGTTATACAGAAGTACTGTGAATAGAGACTATCTAAAATTTAGACACTACTTAAACATACCAAGATACCTACATTTTAAAGAAGCTTACACAACTGAAAAGTATATCAGGAGTTAACATATATGAAAATACTGTGTCAGGCTAGATGAGAAAATAAAACAGACTCACTACTTAAGCAGTAAATTTGACTTGGAAATTTGCAGTGATTTACTCTGTTGAAAAATGGTAGTGCAATTATTTTGTCTTTCAGTTCTTTGTCCTATGGATGAAGTGAGAACTTGACATCTGAACCTACTATTCTATATTTAAGCCACAGCAAAATTCATATAATTTTATCAGAGATTAACATAAGTGGGTGCAAGTCTGCATGTTGAATGGTTAGTATTACAATGGAGACTTGTATGTTTTAAACCCACAAATAAACAGGGACAAAATAATTACACACATATCCTCGATATTTTTCTCGGTGATCTTAACATTTCAAAATCTCTAACATTTATATTTTCCATTTAAGTTCTATTAACAACTGAATGTATGCATATTTCAGAACCAAATAGACATATGTAGTTCTTGTTGTAAATTAGGGGATAGGGACAGGACACTTCATGGCCCAGCAATGGTCTATGCTTTTGACTTAATATGTGTGATTACATTAATAAGAAATACTGAACATATATTATGGCAACATCCAAAGCAACCTTAAGTAAATAAAGTGTTAACGTTACTGGAAATTAGCATTTTGTGAAGACATCTTTATTGCATTTATTTATTAAATATCTGAATTTGTTTGATGCAGAAAATTATTTAAAAATAGTATTACACTTGGTGCAATTAATGTATCGTTCAGTTAAGTTGCAGAATATTTCCTCAAAGAGAGCTTCAATTCATTGCTGCAGGATCTGACCAAAGGTCCACTGATGCCAAAGGGGCTCTATTGTTTCTGATGAGATTTAATTCTTCATCTTCTTATCCAAACATAGAAAATTAAATTGAGCAGCTCAGAGACTGCAATATGTCCAGGCAAGAATAGAAGAGCACCTGAATAGGCTTCTAAGCACTGAATATGCTACCACAAATTCATACAGATATGTATTTAAGACGGAACAACTGAAGGTGAAAATGGATTTGTAAAGCTTAAACCTTTAAGATTTACCAAGTGCACTCAAGCTCCAATTTAAATGGAAAAAAATCAACTCCTTCCAAGAAATATAAAATGTATAAGTGCTTCCCTTCTATAAAGCTTTCTGGACATACTACTAAATAATCCAGATGATCAGGAAACAAAAGAGTTGCAAAATATGACAAGCTAAATTGGTTCCACTGTCATAGAAAATTGTCATGACATACATTACCAACACATTGTTAAGGAAAGATGAGTAAAACACCTTTTATTCACACTTTTACAAAATAACCCCAACCGAAAAAAGAACAAAAGAACAAAAAAACCATCACTACTCATTGGATCTACTACATCAATTGTTACCAGCATTCCGATGTACTGATTATAAACTGGACATGTTTGGTATTTGAATAACTAAAAAAAACAACCCCAAACAAACAAACAAAAAAACCCACAACAATAACGACAAAAGGAAAAAAAATCAGGTCCTAGACAAGGATTCAAGATCTCCCCTTTTTCTACTGAAACTTTAAAATGTTTTAAACATGAATTCATTGCAAATTTATTGTTCTCTTCAAAACAAAATGGTTAAGCACTTCTAAGTGCAGATAATTTCCTCTTTATAAAATATTCAATTATTAAGATCCATTTTTATTTTTCTAAAAGTCATTATTTTCAGAATCTCAATACAAGAGCGAGCTTTTATTTCTCTGCCTGCAGTTGAAACAAAAGCAGTATGACCAAGTTCTTTCTTTATATAAGGTAATATTCAAGGTATGCCTACGAAGGATTCGATAAAATTCCCCTTTAAAACAGATTGTGTGTGTGTGTGTGTGTACACAAATACACACACAAAAACACACACAACGGCTTTCAAACACTAATGGCACTATGTGGGTACACAATTTTATTTTTGTTGACACTTTACAGAAAAGGACTTGGTCACTTTAATGATTGATCTGAAATGTTGTCTAGGGAACCTGTACTGAAAAAGCATTTCTAATTACACTGCTTCATAAAATAGAAGACGGCATACTTAATCTTCAAGGAATGGCGGCTGAGGAATACAGTTAAATTGAAAAAGGAATTCACATGATGGTATTTAGTGGGGGAGTGAGGCTAGGAAAGAAACAACATTATGCAATAACATTGAAAGAAGCAGTGCAGGGGTATCAGAAGCTTAGAATTTGTGTACCCACCATCTGAGCATGTTCATAAAAGTGATATTCCAACGCTTCACAAAAGGAAAACAAAATAGATGCCACAGCTTATACAAAAGTATCTTCATAAAATTTTCACAAAATGTTAACATTATTTTTAAAAATAAAAGAGGATGCCCAGGTTCCCTCTGCATGCACAGGCAGTGCTAATTGAGAACAAAATCAAGCAGGCACAGTGGAGATAGGAAATTGGTGACTCAACACAGAAAACTAAAGAGCTGTACACAATGTTCTGCCCAACCCACTTCTGACAGGAAAAATGCTGGAGTGATCATACTGATGAGTGCTATCCATCCACAAAAGCCTAATCAGACACTGCTTAGCTTATCTGTTCCAAAAACAAGTGAAAGTTGCCACTTTAAGTTAAAAGAAAGAAAGAAACGGATGCATGTTAACTATGAATTTACCAAATTCAGATTTAAAAGCGGTGTTCTCAATTTAAAAAAATGAAGTAGTACATATGGGCTAAAAGCCCTAACAGTGCAAATCATTAGCAGAGAAAATCTGGTGCAACTTCTTTTACAAGCTGGCCTTTATAACACATGAAACAGATAAAAATTTAGCCTTAGTTTACAATACAATCATTTTCCAAATCTGATTTTTTTTAAGTACAAAATCTCATAAATCAGGTTTTCTGTTGTTCATATACAATCAATAAAGGCTAAATTCAAATTCTATATTTTACAAACAAACAAGTCTGAAAAAGAAGGGAGTGAAGTATGGAAGAATGGTCTTTTGATTTTTAACTACTGGCCTCAAAAAGTAGTGCTACAGATATCTGTGCAAAAGAGAATTTTTTTATAGTAATTCCCTATTTTCAAGGCATGAAATATTACATTGGATAAAACAAACAGATTATTGGTAACAAATCTAAGAAAGGTGCCCATGCACCAATCCCTGTCTAACAGTATATAAAGCATGTTGGGCTCAGAATTGTGTGTCTGATAGCACCTGGCTTTTACTATTTCTTTAACAAATTATTAGATTTAAAATTAAGATCATTAAGAAAGATCCCTGTTGGCCATACCTCACTCCTCTATATTCAGATTTTACAATTTTACAAATTACATTGAGGTTGTCCTCTAAAATGTACTTGACTACCTCCTGCTAGGCAGATGGATTCCATTTACCGGGGGCAGGAAAGGCAGCACCAGCTCCAGTTGTGCAAAAAGTGAGAAGTGGTCAGAAGGAATGAGCGGGTGTGGACAGCCACTTATATTGTTCTCTATTAGCCAATGATGATCCAAAGGTCCTAAGATGCCAAGAATATTCAGCTGAGGTTTAGAATAGAAGATGTAATCAATAATACCCTAAAAAAAAAAGAGAGAGCGAGAAAGGAACTGCATAAATACCTTTACATTAATAAACTATAGTTTTATCAACACATTAATTTCATGTTAAAATACCTACTGTTGTACTTTTAGATGGCTGGCCTATGCAAAGTTCCCAGACATAGAAAAATGCCTACTCCAATATACATTTTCGTATAGTTTGAAATCAGATGTAACATCACTACTTCAGTTTTCACTGCTTGTAGCTATCAGGTTGTCACTCCAATCCCATCTGCCTGTAACTTTTGATTTACAGTTCTCTCTATCCACAGATAATATGTGCAATAAATCAGCTCACATAACTACCGAATAGGGGAGGTATAAAATTGTAAAAACCATTTAAATATCTGGAATCATGAGCGAGGGAAGATAGTTTTTGCCATGCTTTTTTAGTTAGCTGGTGTAGCATACGCAGTATCAGAATGGCTACCACTGCATGAGTGAATGGGCTGAAATACAAGACTTTGAAAGGGGACATTTTAAAATGTTTTATTGTCTTATATTTGTGATGTTAAGAAATGGCCCCTGGTCTCAACTTCAGGAGATGAATTTGATTAATTATATTGTGATCAAAGGATAGATCCACAATGAGAAAAAGACTGTTGTCTGCAGGAAAACAACATCAGGTTTGTGGCACCATAAAATATGGGGTGTTATTTTGGTGTGGAGAGAAGAAAATAGGCTATAGTTGCCACAGAGGATACTGAAGTCGCATAACCTCAATTGTGAAGCTAGTGGGTTAGCTACCTGTGGCCATGGCAATGTCTACAATATCATTTTTCAAACAGATAAAAAAACACAGCAATGTCTAGACAAGAAAGGTGAGGTGATATAAGAGTAGCCACAGAATCTGAGTTGGTTTGACACATTCATGTAATCTCAACAGATGGCATATGAGATCCATACTAAGGCTTCAGAATTAGTGAGGCTTATTGCTTCCACAGGCAGAACAGAAATCTTCATGCTACTGGTCTAGAAGAAGTCCAATTCTACTTCTCAGGACAGAATAGGACATTTTCAAAATATTTGGAACTAAAAAGTGCATAATCCCATAGCTCTAGCTATGATGTTTGAGGCCTAAACATTTGGAGAACATAAGATTGCTTAGCTATGGATAATTCTAGACTCTAGGTGAGACAATGGAGGCTAAACTAATTCCCCATTTATCAGATGTTTTTCATAGCACACTGGTACCAGTAGTTCTTGAGAAATACCAAATACCAATAATTTAGCCAGCCAATGTATTCTTACATAATGAGAATACTGCCTTAAACCAATACAGCAGAAAAGGGGCGTTGGTTTTACCTGATACGCTCCTTCTCATTGTGAGGAGAAATAATCCAGATAGGTTACTCTTCCATTAGTATCTCTATGGCTGAGTGCTGAGAAGCTTAAAAGGCACACCCTTCCGCCTGTTTCCAGTTCTACGAAGACATTACAAGATCTGTAGCTTCTCCCATAGAAATAGTCCACTCTCATGCCTCGAACCAGGTAATCAAATTGGGCGGGACTGGATTATTTTTCCCCACAATGAGAAGGAGAGTATCAGATAAGACCAACACCCCTTTTCCATTGCTTTGGGAGAAATAATCCAGATGATGGGACATACCAAAGCTGGCTGTCCTTAAGGGAGGGTCTGAACCTGGTCCCAAGGCTCAGGAACAGAGTGGACCCTCTGCAGAACCCGTCTGCCAAATGCTGCCTCTGCAGAAGCAAACATGTCTAATTTGTAGTGACGAATGAAAGGAGAAGGTGAGAACCATGTAGCCGCCCAACAAATCTCCTCAATGGAAGCTTGCGTTACCCAAGCCACTGAAGTCGCTGCACTTCTGGTAGAATGAGCCGTAATGTGGTCCGGTACTGGTCTTTCGTCAATCTCGTAGGCCATTGCAATACAGGCTCATAACCAACACCCCACCGTGGTTGAAGAGGCCTTCTGTCCCATGCTTGCTAGCTGAAATGAGACAAACAAGGCTTCCGTTCTTCGGACTGCAGCTGTCCTCTTAATGTAAATTCAAAGGGCCCTTGTCACATCCAACGAGTGCCATTTACTCTCCAAGGGATGAGATGGTCTCAGACAGAAGTTTGGTAAGATCAGGTCTTGAGTTCTGTGGAAACGGGAGTTGACCTTAGGTAGGAAGGTAGGGTCCAAACGTAAAATCACTCTTATCAGGATGAAAAATACACACGTCAGGACAGATTGACAGAGCCAAAAGCTCTGAAATCTTCCTAACAGATGTGATCACTATCAAGAAACACACCTTGAACAAAAGGATACGGAAGGATGCAGAGCGCAATGGTTCAAAGGGAGCTCTGATGAGAGTTTCTAACACCGAGGGCAACTCCCAGGTGGGATAACGATGAACTGCCAGGGGCCTCAAATTTGTCATACCCCGAAGGAATCTACATACCATTGGATGATGTGAAATGGAACCTAGTTCCCCGCAGTCCAGTGCCAACGAAAGAGCGGCCACCTGGCGTCTAAGCATGTTGGGGGGCAATGCCTTTATCAAATCCTTCCTAGAGAAAGTCAAGGATCTGCGCCCCTGATGCTGAACTGGGAGGTACTCAAAGCTTGAGACACCATGTGCAAAAGGATTTCCAGGTAGCCTGATAGATATGATTGGTGGATTGTCTGTGTATCATAGCTATTATTCTGGAGAAAAACCTAGATTGGGTCAGAGCTCTCTGCTCAATCTCCAGGTGGTTAACTGCAACCACTGGAGTTCTCGATGTTGCACCTCACCCTAGAAGAGAGAAATCTGGGATTGTGGGATCCTCCATGGTTTGCTCACGGAAAGATTGACTAGGTACGCGAACCAGGGTCTCCGTGTCCAATGGGGAGCTAACAGGATGAGCTCTGCCATTTCCTGAATCATCTTCCTCAAAACTCTTAGGATGACAGGCAGGGGTGGAAAGGTGTACAGTAGCTCCTGGGGCCAAGCCCAGTGAAGAGCATCCACTCCCTCTGCCCCCAAATGAGGAAATCGCATGTAGAACCTGGGGAGCTGAGCATTGGATGGGGATGCAAATAGATCCACGGCCGGCCAGCTGAATCTGTCCGATAGCTCCTGAAACAACGCTAGATGGAGTTTCCATTCTGCGTGATCTATCATGGCCCTGCTCGGCCAATCCGCTTGGATGTTGTCCACTCCCGAGGTGTGCTGACCTTTGATTGACTGGAGGTGTTCTTCTGCCCAGAGCCCCAGTTGTGCAGCCTCCTGCATCATAGATCTGGACCTGGTCCCCCCTTGTCTGTTGACGTGGGCCTTGGCTGCAACCTTGTCCGTTAGGATCAGAACATGTTGGTTCTCCATTTCGTCCTGGAAAGGTCGTAGTGCCAGGGAAATGGCTCGAAGCTCTAGCCAATTTATATTGTGTTGCAGGTTCTCCGGGGTCCATCTCCCCTGAGCCACTCTGTGGAGTACATGGGCTCCCCAGCCGAACTGACTGGCATCCATGGTAATGACTAACCTGTGTGGTTCCTTGAATAGGCACCCCCTGTGGATCACCTCTGAACTCCACCACCAGAAGGACTGTAGGACTTTCCATGGAACCTTCACCCTGAGGAACGAGTGGCTACTGCTGGTCTTCTGATATGGTAGGAGGAACCACTGTAGCGGTCCAGCATGAAGTCTCGCCCACAGGACAATGGCGATACAAGAGACCATCTTCCCCAATAGTTGAGACAATATTGCCAGGGTCGCTGCCCTGTCTCTGCATATCTGTCAAGATAATTCCTGCAAACTTGCCTTTTGATTGTCTGACAGGTAGACCGTGCACTCTAGGGTGTGGGACTGACCCGAGATGTTGGAGCTTGGTGGTTGGGATCAGGTGACTCTTGATGAGGTTGATGGAAAACCCATGAAGACGCAGAGTTTACATTGTGATGTGAAGGTCCTCCCTTGCTCCCTGGGTAGAAACCGACTGTATCAGGATATCATCCAGATAGCACTGGATCCGAACTGGTAGGATCCTGAGATGTGTGGCTAGGGCAGCCAACAGCTTTGTGAAGACCCTGGGAGCTGAAGAGAGGCCGAATGGGAGAGCTCGATATTGGAAATACTGGGCTGCATATGAAAAGCAGAGGAAACATCGATGAGTCAGATGTTATCCACTCCCATGTAGGTACACTTCTGTTAGGTCTATGGATGTGAGGAGGTCTCCTTCTCTGATAAGACTCCAAGATAGTCTGAAGGGACTGCATTTTGAAGTGCCGGTAGATGAGATGATCATTTAGACACTTGAGATTGAATATTGTTCTCCAACCCTCTTTGGGATAACAAACAGGATTGAATAAAACCTCCTTTCTTGTTGACCGCTTGGGACATTTTGAATGACCCGAATGTCAAGAAGATGTTGGATGGCAGCTTCCATGAGGGCTCACTTTGCGTTGTCTTTGGAAACCTTGCAGCGAATGAACTTTGTTGGGGGGTTGGAGAGAAACTGGAGTTGAAGGCCAAATTTTACTGTGCGCCTTACCCAAGCATCCGAAATGGTCTCTTCCGTTTGGTTGGCAAATCCTGCCAGATGGCCACCAATGAGAAGGCTGGATCCACTGTCACTTGGATCTTCTGTATGGACAACTCTTGCCTCAGGGTCGTTGCGATTGAAACTGCTGTTGTTACTATCTCTGGTATGGTCTGAATGACTGGGATTCCTGACGTTGATGAAATGGCCACTGGCCCAAATAGGAAGACGCGTCCTGCGACTGAAATGCCTGGCGGCAGAGGTAGGAGGAGGGGACGGTGACTTGAACCCCAAATTCCAGGAGACAACTTCTTGGACTTTCCATCTTTGGATTCAACCAGGAGGGGATCTAGGGCCTCTCTGAATAACTTGTCCTCTTTAAAGGGGGCAGCTGCCAGTCTCCACTTGTGTTTTGTGTCTGCAGCCCAGTGCCGGAACCATAAGAGCCTCCATGCAGATATGATGGACCCTATTGAGCAGGAAGCAAACTTGGCTGCGTGAAGCATGGCATCCTCTGAGAACTCCAGGGCGGCTATCTACTTATTGATGTCCTGGTGCACCCTGAGGTCCTCAGGCGAGATCCTGTCTTGTAGCTGACGGAGCCATAACAGGAATACTCTGTTAAAGGAGGAGGCCGATGTAGAGACCTTGACAGCCCGGGCAGCTGCCTGGTGATTTTGTCTGAGCACCTGTTCTGATTTTCTGTCTTCAGGCTTGAGGGCCTCCTCCACATCAGTGAGCAAGACACTGGCTGACACCAAAGTCGCTATTGGGGTATCCACAGATGGCGGTTGTAAAACAGATGATAAGGCTGCTACTACATTATAAAGCTTCTTTTCGGAGGTTACTGGAGGAGGACAAGCTGGTGTCAACCACTGCCATTGTATGACATCTAAGAACATCTGAGGGGTCTGGACCTCCTCTGCTTTGGCTGTCTGTTCCGAAAAGAATGGTTCTTGGGACATCCCTGCGTGAGGCCTCGCTGCTGAGGGAATGGAAGAAACTCCAGTAGGAGACAGAGGCAAGATGAGACTCTTCTGCAAAAACGTCCGGCCAGGCGCTGACTGAAGATGGCCTTCTAACGTCCTTAATCGCTTCAGGAACCTGATCCCTGGCCTGAATCTGGGATTCTCTGGTTTTATCGGGAGCCTGGTCTGGAATGTGGCTTCCGATGGGTGCTATGGGCAAGCCCAGGGATAAGCCCTGCAACAACCCTGAAGCCAGTGATAGAGAGGCAGGCAGTCTGGAGGGAACAGGTCCCTTTGAAGCTCTAGCTATCTCCCTCTCCAAAGCCCTCTGATGCCTGAGGGCATCTTTTTCCTCCACCTTAGATGGCTTCTTGGCCTTCTTAGCTCGGGTTTGAATCTGCTTGTCAGTATTGGAGGATGTGTGCTTCCTCTTGGCTGTGCATTTCTGGTGTCCCTGTGGTTGAGGGGACAACTCTCTGCCGGTGTGTGCAGTATTAGCTGAAGCATCCATGTCCTGGGAATGGAAGGTAAAACTGGTGAATATGGTATGCATTTGCCTCCCCCTGTGGCAACCCAGGATCATAAGGAAGGTGGCCTGGCCCTGTAATGGGCACCCAGGCCCCGCCTCGTAGAGCATTCACCAAATAAACAATCTAATTTGATTCCCTTTGAATCATAACAAAGTGGGGACAGCTGTGAGAACTCAGCAGCTTATCCAGCAATTGCTGTGTAAGATATCTGCAGGTCAGATCCTGGCAAAGCCTCAGTGCTTGTAAAGAACCTCAGAATATATATGCACACGGCAACCTGAAATATTCCTAGAAACAGACCCGCAAACTGGTCTGTTCTAGTGCCTTCCCTTGCATAGGCATGCAGAAACAAGGCAAATCCAACAATTTATGCAAGCTACCAACCACACTTTCAGGGGTAATGATACATTAGGTACCATCTACAGCTTGGGTAAAGCTGGTGGGTAAATGTTTTATAATCCCCTGAAGGCTCTCAATAGGGGATTCATCACAGTTCTGCTTCAAACCAAAATCCCACCAACAATTGGGAAAAGGGAGGCCAGCAGACAGTGATGCTGTGGATTTCATCTGAACAGAGACTGCGCCGAGTGTTTGTCCAATATGAGAAATGTTTGGCGTGCTTACTGGGTGGGCGGAGTGAGCTGAGAAGCAAAACCGAAAATGCAACTCTTCTTGTCTTCCAGGGAACGAAGATTCACTTTCAAAAAGTGAAACTAAACACACTTTGGCCAGGAACCGGCAACCTCCGTGAATCAAAAGGCTGCCGAGGGGGTTTAAAGCTCACAGTCTCTGTTGTTGACTAATTCATGCCCCTCCCCACCATGCCCCTCTTCTATTTGGAAGAGCTGCCTGTGGCTTCCACCTCGCAGCAGTTCTCACAGTTTTAAGGTTGGCAGTCTCTGTGACTGCCTGATGGTGCCAAAATTTCGCTGGTTTCCTTGAAACAAACTGCAGCCTCCACTCTCTAGGCTGCTTAGGCTTAATAGAAAGTTAACGCGTTTGGCGGTTCATGTTCACCCCTCCCAGGACAGAAATAGATGCCCTGTTTCTCCAAGCGCTTCCCCGGCAATCCAGCCTGAGCTCCAGGGAATCGTGGCAGCAGCAGGACATCGGCGACTCTTAAAAGTCTGGTAGAGATGGCCCAAATAATAGCGGAGTTTCCCTCGAAGGATATCCTCTCAGTCTGCCCACCCATGCGGTCTCTAGACTAAAACTCTGCCACTGCTAACAGTCGATCTAAACATTTAAGGCTATGCCGACGAGATACAAACCCTCGCCATTAGCCCTGATAGAGTACTAAAATGCCTGTACTCACTATTCAATTGATGGGAAATAATCCAAATGATGGGAGAAGATCTCAGCCTATCGAGATGAATGGCTGTGTAGAGCTGGGAAGCAGGCAGAAGGAGCGTGCCTTTTAAGCTCCTTAGCACTCAGCCATAGAGATACTAATGGAAGAGTAACCCATCATCTGGATTATTTCTCCCACAACAATGGAGAAAAGCATACATTTTATTATTCAGAATCCAATATCTGAACTTTGCTGAGCCAAGGACTTTTTTTCCAAAGTCAATATAGGAAAGGAAAAGAGACATGAGAGAAGCATCAATGAGATAATATGAAGTAAGAGTATTAGCTATAAATAGATTTCCTAATCTGGAGTTTATATATTCAAAAAATTAATATACTCTCATCCACTTAATGGCTCTGGGAAACTTACAAAGGTGTGCTAAAAACAAAAATATTAAACATTGCAACAACAAACGCCTAATATTAGAACACTGAAACAGGATCTGCCTGTCTGGATGTCTATCTGTTTTAGAATAGTAAAATAGATGACAGGACACTAAGCCACATGACCTGGTTCTGATCCATTATCATTAGTTTAATATTCATTAGCAATAGCAATAACACATAGACTTACATACCGTTTACAGCCCCTTCCAAGCGGTTTACAGAGTCAGCATGTTGCTCCCAACAATCTGGATGCTCATTTTACTCACCTCGAAAGGATGGAAGGCTGAGTCAACCTTGAGCCTGGTGAGATTTGAACTGCCAAACTGCAGGCAGTCAGCAGGCAGCAGAAGTAGCCTGCTGTACTGCACTCTAACCACTGCATCATCACAGCTCATGAAGTTTGTAATTGTATTGTTATAAACATCAATATGATTTAAAGCTGGGAATGTATTCCTGAATACACACAAAATGTAAGTTCTCCCTATATCAAGGATCACTGATTTTATTGAGCTTTGGGGTGGAGCAGCAACAAATAATATCTCTTCATGTTGTAAAAACAGTGTGACCTTCAATTTGCAACTTTGGATTGTCAATAAGTGTTTGTTGTATGACTGCAAAGGAAAGTCTGATATTATTCCATCAGGTCAAAATTTAATGACATGTTTAAAAATTGGGTTAATTGTCCTGGCAGGGCAGGGCATTCTCTAGGTCAGCAGCCCCTAACCTTTTGGGCTCTAGGGACCAGTTCTCTGGAAAGAGGTTTTTCCACAGACCGGAGGGGGCGTGGTTTGGTATGCTGACTGCATCCCATGGTTGGGGCTTCGCTTGCTTGCACGACTCCGTTTCTGGCATTCTGTGGTCTGGTGCTGGTCCATGAACCGGGGATTGGAAACCCTGCTCTAGGTAGTTTCAGCTAAGGAGTATTTGTTGGAGGGTGCAAGAAAGACTTTTTTGTTCTGGCACCCACCCTTTGGAACATAATTCTTCCATATTAGATTGGCTCTGGCCCTCTTGGCTTTTTGTAAAGTCTTGAAATCTTGCCTTTGGAGCCTAACCTGATGCTCTGGGCATGTATTCTGACCTATCACTTTGCTGTGTGAATGATTGGTTAGATTATTCTGGCTTCTATGAGGGTTTCTTTTTAATATATATTGAATATTTTATGCATTTTATTTCTTTTATTGCAACCTGCCTAGAGTCACATAAAAGTGAGATACACAGCTATATAAATTGAAGAAATAAAAGGTTTTATGTGTGGCATAACATGTTTTGATCATTTCCTTATATGTGGAGAGATCCCCCCCCCAGTTCTCCCTTTTTTGAACATTATACCCTATTTTTAAAAGCAAATAAAAACTCAGGTATTTTCCGAGCCCCCTCTAAGCTATAATAAGAAAGGAGCTTGCTTCATCTCCTGAGGCCATCTGGTATAGCTACGGAAAGCAGAATTAATCGCTAGTGTCAAATGCTTCTCTGGCAAGATAAGCAGTAAGTACTTCTTTGAGGTCAATAGGAGATGAGTCACCAAAGCCAGGTCTCTCTCACCAGGCAGGGACAGGTCTGATTTATCTGATAAAAATGATAAAAGATCCACCTGGTCACTGATGTTATATGATTGTTCCTTCATCAATAATGAATCAAATAGGACCCATGCCGCCCCTGACCCTTAAGAATAAATGCCATCTCGTCCCACTCATAATGGGCGTTTCTTCAAAGTTCCAAATCCATCTCCCACATTCAGTAACAAATATGCCTTGTCCTAGTTTAGTTTCAGTTTGTTCTCCCAAACAACCTGGAAATGCTCAAGATTTTCTGAGATGTCCTGAATTTACAGAATAAAAATAAACAACATATTAGCAATAACTAGCTCTAATCCTGTGATGATCCTTTCCAGAAACTTCATATACATATGAAATAACAGAACCTTAGGGGACACTTCTAGATAATGACAACAGGAAATTCTTTCTTTCTTTCTTTCTTTTTAATTTCCAAAGCCCTGCATATTCTCAACTTGTACATGCCTACTTCCTATCATAATTGACTTCACATTTTATAATGTTTCTGGATGGGGTTTTCCATGCTCACTACATAAACCTTAAAGCAACATTAGAGCAATAGTAATTTGTATTAAGGAGTCATAATATCTGTGTAAAATCAAAAGCTTACCTTGAAATCAAACGTGTAATTTGTGTAAGGCATTAAACCATTCTCATAGGCACTCTTCAACTTGAAACCATGAGTAATCCTTCCATTGGTAGTTCCATTTTTCCCATTATAACTGAAGTTAGTGAGACTTTCATTATATCTCAGTTCCTTGAAATCTTTATGATTTGTTTCTACGCCACCAGTGCTCAGATATTCAACCACACCTATTGCAATGGGAATTAACAGAAGAACTATTAATTAGGAAGCAAATTTGTTCATTTCAGTACTATTGTTTCATCATGGCAAAAGGAAAGTATTACCATGCATTTTATTTTTATACTTTTTTTATTGACTAAGAAGCTGGAAATATTTGCTAGCTTATCATATTTTTTGTTTTCTATACAATGCATTAAGTATGATTTGGACCAAATCAACTAAATTAAAGACACAGCGATGTTCCATGTGTTTATGAGTTGAAGGTTAATAAAACGAGTCTAATTCCACCACTGGTAGTCCTTGACTTACAACCATTCATTTAGTGACTGTTTGCAGATACAAAGGTACTAAAAAAGTGATTTATAATCATTTTCAATTCAATCCTTTATTGTCAAGTGCACAACATGTATCCAGCACAATTGAATGAGCCTCCATCGGTACAGTCACACAAAGCACAGAAACACAGAATACATTCAAATACACACACACACACACACACACTATTCCACCGGTATGTACATATTGAATGTTGCACTGGCACTGTTAGTCTGTTGTATTAAGTCTAGTCATGGTGTTATGTGGCATTTAGAAGTCTGACGGCCCATGGATAGAAGCTATTTTTCAGCCAATTTGTCCCACTGGCTATGCTTCTGTATTGCTTGCCCGATAGTAGAAGTATGAAGAAGTGCTGTCCCAGGTGAGAGTCATCCCTGAGGATTTTTCTCACGCTGTTGAGACAGCAGAATCTGGCTATTTCCTCCAGTGGGGTTATGGGATAGCCCACTCATAAAAAATGTAGCATCCCCATAGACATATAATCAAAATTCGGACAATTGGAAACTGGCCTGTATTTGTGACAGTTGCAGTGAACCAGGGTTATGTGATGATCTTTTTGCAACCTTCTGACAAGCAAAGTCAACAGAGAAGCCAGACTGACAGTTGTTAAGTTACCATGTTCCTAACTTAACTACAGTGATTCACTTAACAGCTGTGACAAAAAAGGTCGTAAAACAGGGCAAAAATCACTTAACAATTGTCTTACTGAGCAATGGAAATTTTGGGCTCAATTGTAGTCGTAAATCAAGTACTACCTATACTTAGTATTCATACAGAACTTCAAAATTCTTCCACTTCACCAATACTGTAATGCTTAAATGAAGGTCAGCATTATTCCATGTTACACATAGGAGATTAGAAACATTTCCAGTGGGTGCAATGAGATTGAATTGAAACTAAATTTATTAGATGTATTAGTTAAGGTGCTGGACTAGGACTAGAGAGACCTAAATTCAAGTCACCCTTGGCCATAGAAGCTCATTAGGTCACTTTGGGAGAGTCATTTAAGGTCACCAAATTAACTAACTGTATTATTACTGTGGGGAAAACTGAAGGAGGAATGCTTATGTACGTCACCGTGAATATCTGTGGAGGAAAAGTGGAACAAAAATCTAATACAAAACACTAAATCCATAGAAAGCTTTTTACGCACCCATCCTCAATTAAATGCCCGCTTAACTCAGAACCTGAACAAGTGATGGTCATGCAGAGAATTCAGATAGCTTTATTCATAGTTTTGAATTTTGAACCATGTACAACTACTTGGTCATCACTTACACTTTAATTTTGTACTCCACCCTCTGCCTTTTTTTATTCTTTAGAAACAATAATTGAACCCGAATTCAGAACTGATCCTTTCTGCACAATAGTGTGCTCAAGAAGACCACAGTAGCTTGAAGTTTCTGAACTCCTAACAACAAGTACTCCATCCTATATCTTCACAAGTATTCCAGTAAATAGAATCTAAACTTTTTTAGACTACAAAAAAAATCAGTAATACCATTGTTCTAATAATTAATTAGAATATGTATCTGCTTACCAGAATCTGGCAAGGAATTCAAATCTGCACACAGTACAAGTGGAATTGTTGCATGTTCCCCTGAAGGACTAGGCCTGAGATTCCGTGAGGCTTTGTCAATTATGTTCTTTACTTCAGAAAGGAACATCATTGTCTGAACCAACTTCACATCAGAATATTCTGGGTCCCAGTGCATGTGTGCATTTGCTACCAGAACCAGCTGTTTATCCATTACAGAGTGTGGCTTGCCAGCTAAAAAAAACAAAACACAACATATCCAATGTGGAAAAAAATGGAACTGGCACTGTATGAATCTCAATAGTTAATTCACTCTAGTCTACTTCTGGGCAACTAAATTGAGATTGTCAATGGAAATTAACCAGGGTTCATTAGTCTAGCTTGCCATTTTACCATTTAAAAATAAAAATTAGCTCAGTGTCATTTTTCTTGGCATTATTACATTACTAACACAAGAACAAACAGATACGGTGATAGTCTGCACACAAATTGCATTGCTTTAAAACAACTGCTGCTGTAATCTATAACTATGTAGCCAAGATGACCCTTTAGTCTTTGCACTGTCTGCTTAGAAAATCAGAGGCAACGTGATAATTTTGTAAATGGAAAACCCTCCAAAGGAACTTAGGTCTACCCAGTAATTATACCCCCTCTAAGGGACAGTTGCAATAGAAAAGGACTGCAGCATATCTTTAACCTGACCCTCATTGTTGCTTGAATTCTCTATCTTCTAATGTAACTTCTACATTTTCTCTTCATAGAGGCTCCCTACATGAACAGAAATATGAGAATATCAGATCTCTAAGTCACACAGGGACTCCCAGGAATAGACAATGGTCTCCCTTGCAGAAGAGAGACATTCACAAATAAAAAAGAAAGTGCCATGTTACTTAGAGGCAGGACTAAATGCTAATAAACTGTTCTACAACCATTTTTGTTCAAGTTGCCCTTTTGTGTGAATAACTAAAGAATCTGTTGTAGCACTACCAAAGTAATCTTGTCTCCTCTAACAGTACAAGGGATCAGCATTTTTTATAAAGCAATTCAATAGTGGCATCCTTATATAGTTACATGAGACACTATATATATATTGTATGTCCATTTTTAGTATGGAACAAATGATCTAATTTTCATAAGACATTAACAAAGAATACACTGAAATATCAAAAGATGACATGAAAAGCAAGCTGTAATAACTCACAGGAATATTCACATTATATTTTTTACTTTCAATTTTATGACCTCAACGGGTCTTCTGTACTGCAAAAACTAGATATAGAGCCACCTCTTGTGTACTAGGTAAAACTGTCAGTTATAGCTGGGTCAGATAAAATATTTTTCTTTGGTACAAGAATTGAAGGTTTGCTCTTTTAGTAAAATTTAAGCTAGGAAATTCTGATTTGTGAAGAACAGGGTTTCACAAAAACAGGGTGTTTTTTCCCCACTTCCAATTAACCATGTTGTAAATAGCAGTACAGATAGTCGTCATTTAGTGACTGCCTTGTTTAGTGACTGTTCACAATTACAACTGTGATAAAAAATAAATTTCTAGACATTTACAGGTCTAGAAGGGGGGAGCAAAAGACTGTAAGCACAGTTGCAGTTTCATTTAAAAACTGTGTTGCTGAATGACTGATTTGCTGCTCACAATTGTGATTGTCAAATGAGGACTACCTCTAAGGACTAGAACTAGGAAAGTATTATAAAATAAATTTTCATTTTTAAATCAAGCAGAGCACAGAAAGCTTCAATGGACCAATGATTTAGTCATTCATCTTTTTGTTTTTTTACAACCCTTTTGAATGATTTTTCCCTCCCAAAGAATGTGTGTATGTGTCTGTATGAAATGAGTCAGTCCAATCTACTACTAGATTAACAACAAACTTACATGACATTTCCATTAACTCCTTTCGCAGTTCTAACAGCACAGCAACCCCAATGTTGTCTTTTGTCATGACTCTGTTCAGCATTGCCTCAGATCCTTCAGAGTTTGCCATAGCCAATTGGTTAAATTCAACAGTATGTTTTTGAACCAAGGTGAACCTTAAAAGAACATGGCAGAAGCAAAGACGTCATTTGTTTGCAATTTATACTTGACGCATCTTATTTACTTAAAGAACAAGCTTTTTAAAATATAGATATGATATAGTGAAATATAGCTATTTAATACAGATGATGCAATGAAGTGATAGTTAAATGTATTTAATATAGACAGAGCAATGAATATAGACAGAGCAATGCTTATGCAATATATAAGTAAAGGTCACTCGGGCTGAATTTCTGATTAGGCAAAAAAGAGTGATTCCTTGGGCAGAATGAAACAAATAATCAGGTTATCAACATATGCACTGAGATGCCAGCATTTGGCTGCTAGCATTCATTTTCAATCTATATAAATTTTTAAAGGAGTTTTATGCCAATATGTGCTGTAAATAGCCTCTCTGCAAGGAAGTCTGGGGTAGTGCTCAAATTTAATAAAGTTAATAAAGTAAAAAACAAAAACAAATAGTGTACTAGCAAACCAGTTCCATACTATTGCCAAGAAAATAACTTGGCTACATCCATGAAATCATTAGGAATGGAAGAAGACACTACTCTACTTATTACTACTAAAAGAAGACCAAACTAGTCTAGTCCAAACTTTTAAAAAATGTTACTTTTATAATTGTTATAATTAATTGTAACAGCTGATGTATATATAGTCTTCTTTAAAAATAGAAACACTTCATTTTGCAAATGTTATCTTGCATACATCATTTGAGAACCAAGTGAATTTTAAAATGTTACAGATGTATTTTACTGAATCCTTGAAAATAATACTTAGTGAATGCTAGTGCTTCAGTGTTGTATAATGCAGTGGCCTAAACTCAATACATTAATTTACTTAAGATTCAGTATATTGATAACTTCATAACCAAGGTAAGTTATAGTTTAGTTATTTGGAAATGGTGTAGCTATTATATCAAAGTTCTTTTTATTATCTGTTGCATTTTGCCAAAACAGATAGCATTTAAATATAAAGGGGATTTAATACAGCTTATTTATTAGATTTATAGGCTGCTTTTTGACATTTTTACTTCAAAGTAGAAAACACATTTCCTTGCATCATTTTTCCAACAACAATCACAATCTTCTAAGATAGATTGGACTGAGACAGTGTGATTGATCTAAAGCCACCCAAAGAATCTCCAGGGCTCAGGATGGACTTTACTGGATCTTACAGATCCTGATTTGATATACTTTAACCAGTACAGGTAGTCCTTGACTTACAACAGTTCGTTTAGTGACCATTCAAAGTTACAATGACATTGAAAAAAGGGACTCATTACCATTTTTCACACTTATGCAGCTTCCTCATGGTCACATGATCAAAATTGAGCCGGTTGGCAACTGGCATGTATTTATGATGATTGCAGTGTCCTGAGATGATGTGATCATCTTTTACAACTTTCTGTCAAGCAAAGTCAATGGGGAAGCCAGATACAACAATAATCTGACTTAACAACTGCAGCGATTCACTTAAACTGTGGCAAGAAAAGTTGTAAAATGGGGCAAAATTCACTTAACAAATGTCTCACTTAGCAATAGAAATTTTGGACCCAATTGTGGTCATAAATCAAGGACTACCTGTATACCACACTGGGTTTTAAAATTGACAATAAGTTAAAAACCTGTAACTGTTTAAGCATCATGTCTCATACTGTGACTGGAGTGAGACATGAAAAAGAACACAATTGCTTAAGATTGCCTGGCAATCTTATAGTGGAGAGTGTTTATATTTATTTGTTTGTATTTCACTTTTATTAATTTTACAAATAAATGTACAAATAATTCAAGGTGGCAAATAAAGATGCTTCAATTCATAGCTCTGTCAGTTTCCATGCTACACCAGCACTGTTACGTTATAATGTATCCTTCAACATAGGATATCTAAGATGAATATTCATATTATTTCAGCTACTAATACGCATTCATGTCAAACACAAACTACAAAGAAAACAAAAAACTGCTTTCAACCAGTATACTAAACAATTCTAAACATCTGAATCTATTGGGGGGGGGATCAATACTGATTCTTCAATAGCAATCAAATCTCCTTGCTATTATGAAAATAATGCTAAAGAAACTGGTGTGCAAAATATTTGATTCCAACAGTTTCACGTACCAAACACCTCATTAAAATATGAAGTGCTCCATCTTGAATGGAGAGCGGGCTGTTTTGTATATCTCTGAAGTATTTTGAGATCAAATTAACTCTGTTCTCGTTTGCAACATTCCCCAAACACTTGAAACTGCTCATCTCATGCCTGAAACAGGTATATCACAACCTTGTGTGGGCCATTTTGCACCTATGAGTGTTTCAGATTTGAAGAAACTCATTTTGAAATGTATTTCACATTCTTACTTTAAAATCCACAGCCCCCTTTCTCCATACCTCATTAACGAACAGTTTTGCTGTTAACGGCTGAGGTATTACAAGATTCTTAAATCAGTAACTTATAAAAAGACCTTTTAATGCAAAGATACTAAAGATAGAGCTAAAGAAATAGCTTTTGTAGCAAGAGGAAAACTGATTTTGTTATGCAACTTAATGCATGCGATCGAGGGAAAAAAGTGTTTGCTTACTTTTCTGTCTTAAAAAATATTGCACAACCATCAACATGTTTTCTTTCTTGTTCAGACATTGTTCTAGCTCTGGATTTTGGACTAAAGAATCCATTGTACCCACGTTCTTTCAATTCTGCTAGAAAGAAACTGTAGTACTGCTCAGTTTCAACCTCCTAAAATATAAGCAAATAATTAAGTTGAATACAATATATTTGAATATCAAATTCAAATTTTATTGGTCACATACACAGTCATACATGGTACAAATATCACCCAATTCCAAAAGATTCCAGGTAGTTTATGAAGCAATAATGAAAACATAACATTCAAAAATACTTGAGACTCACAAAACAAAATAAAAATCACATTGACTGAAAACCGGCAAAACATTAAACTATACCCTCCTTCCAAAAGGCAGTAAAATACCGGCATGAATGGCTTTGTGAAAATAAGCTGTTCCATAACCTTGGGACTGCCATGATCAAGGACCGTTTGTCAAGTGCTGGAAATTAGGAGTCCAGCCAGTTCAAATGAACATAGGTTTATTGTATATTAATCCTCTCTACAAGAATCAGTACTACCAACAGATCTGTTCCTTCAGATCTAGACCTATAGTATCTAATAGCTTCACTTATTTGAGGATAGGAGTTTCTTTTTGCCCTATTCAGTCTCTAGACACCAAGTATGAACCCCACTCCATTTCCAGTTTGGGATGGTGATGTACAACCTTAGTGTTATTAGTGTAATGATGACTCTTCGCCCAAATGGCTGACCATACCTATCCATTTTAATGTAGATGTTTCAGATAGGTGAAAATATAATATATAATATTATATATTATCCCACAATGCAGCAACTGTGACTGGACTATTCCTTCTCCACGATCACTGTTTAGAACTAACCACTCAGGAAGATATGGAACTAGTAATACAAAGCAGCATAAAGATAGGATGGTTAGACAAAAAACTGATTGCCAGAAAGAGCCAGTCAAACCACTGTTTCCTTTATATAGCCCTACTACCAATTTAACTGCTAGTACCTGTGATGTAGGTTGAAGCTCAATCAGGTCAAACTTCAGTTTCTGAATTTGAAGATTCAGACTAATCCTTAACACGCTTCTAAACCTTTTTATTTCTACAATGGGGGGGGGGGGGAGATTAGGATTTCAGAAATACTATAGGTGAAACTAACAGACTAACCTGGGTGCATGTATCTTGTTTGCATATTCCCAGGACTGCTCCTCATGCCTTTTCAAGTCAATGATCTACAGGAGCTTTCAGTATTTTCATACTCTGGCTCATTCTAGACCACGACTGGGGGTGAATGATCCTTATCAGGAATGCAGCAGCAATCAGCAAGGATTTATTGAATACTACATGAATGTTCAGATATGAAGAAATCTTCAAACAGTAGGGTATTCAATTGACCATGGACAAAATGGGAAAGGCTCCCATGTATTGTCAGATTGTTTTGAAATTGATGATAATCAGAGCAACTGAAAGAGCGGGAACAAGTTGTGTCAGTCAGCAAAACATTTTCTTGTCTGATCCTTAAGCACTTGAACTTCCAGTTGTGTAGATTTGAAGGCTGGCTCTTATGATTTAAAGTAGGCAAATGATAAAAAAGTAGTTTAGCCAGTTTGCCAAACAAGATGTTATTCCTATGTTATGTTTACATTTGTAGCCCATAGAATTTTATGTTGTTAATAGCAAAGTATCGTCTATGCAGCCTTTTTACTATATACTGGATTTGGGGTTAATGACCCATAATAAGTCTTGACTTAAGCACTGGTATGCAAAAACTTGGCATGGAACAAGCAGTCCTTCCAACCTTCTAGGACTGAAAGAGTGACCAAAAGTTGCCCAGACCATTCCTGAGGCAGGACTGAAGCAAAGAACATCCTGGTTTCTAGTCCAGTACCTTTAACCATTACACCAAACTGGCTCTAACATGAATGGGATTTCATGCTCCAAATTAAAATTTTTGTGCAATGCATAAACTAGGGCATGTAGTTCAGGCACAGTTGAGCTAATTTGTTGGCAAGCCAGAGGAAGGTATAAAGTGTACCATTTTAGAAAAAGTCTTAACACTTTCGAGTTTGATAAGTTAATAATGAAAACCAAATATACTTTTCCAGGTGTAGGTAGCATAGATAGTAGAAATAAAAGCAATGTGCATTTTCTTGGTTGGTCTCTGGCAACAGCTAGTACCACTTCGGAGCTGCTTGTAAATATTCCAGGTTACAATGATCAGTTCCAACTTCAACAGGGTTTTGAGCGTCTTCCAGTAAATGCCTCCACATTTCAAAGACTACCTACATAGCTAAGAGTTTCTTGTCCCAGACAATATAGTGCTATTTTGATACATTTAATTTTATCTAGTTATAGGCACAGGGAAGCAAAGTCTGTATTTTTACTGCAGCTCGTAGCCAAATAACCTTTGGAGTCCTTGGAGCTTTCTCAGCTTGGTTGTTTGCTTGCAAATGTTTCATTATCCATCTAGATAACATCATCAGTTCTTAGTGACATTACCTGGTCAGATAATAAAATGTTTACTAGCAAGCAGCCAAGCTCAGAGAGCACCAAGGACTCCACAGTTCAACCCTGAGCTACATATATTCTCTTCTAGTTGAAATAACCTTTATAGTTTATAGAAAATGGTTCAGCAGGGTTAGGATGTTGGAAGACAGGCTGGATGGAGAAGGATTCATTTAGTTCTTGGAAACCTTTCTGCCTGGGGCATACGATCTGGATGGTGTATTTTTTCAGGTTAAAGAAGTTGAGAGTTCTGAAAAGTTCAAAATGAAGGTTTCAGCAAATGTGAGGTCAATGAAATTCTTGAAGGATCCAGAATCAATCATGGTTTGAGTCTGAATCTTTATAGACAGCATCAAATAGACCTAGCTGAATAGCCAGAATTTCCTGATCTAGGAATCCATCTAGTCAGCTATACTCAGACATGAAAGAATGTGATTTCTTTGATTGTACATACGGCATATAGACATGTTTCTGCATACCTGCATATAGTTTATTTTCCAGATATAAATGAGACCAGCTTCTTATTTGAATGAACTTTTCATTCCCTTTGGGATCTAAAAGGAGATTGCATCCAAGGGAGAATTGGATGGCATAATATTCTGTTTTGCTGGAAGCACCCATCAATACGCAGGTATAAGTGAATCAGGTCTTGCAGAGAGATCAGGCACTTTACTCTGGACAACTAATCTAGGATCCTGTCTGTCAATCTTTCCTGCAACTGGTCCATCCCAGCTGTCTCATTCCACTTCAATTTTTGTGAGAGGAGGCCACAGTCATTTGGATAATGACTGACCAGCTTCTCTGTGTTACAGCTCTCTAGTACATTGGCTTGCTTTAGCTGTTTTAGCTAGGTATTCAAATGTCAACTTGAAATGGTTAACAAACTCACTATAATTAAGCAATGAAGCTATGGAGGTGTAACCCATTTCACTACTGACCTAAATAGTAAAAACAAAATCAGCTTGAAAATGGTATATGGGAGGTTTTCAAGGCAAAAACCCGTATACAAATTGCACTGGGCTAAAAAGGCCAAAGCTCTACTACAGGGCACTTTTTAAATGGTGCTGGAGGTGCTGATACATTCTACATTGTACAGCTTGCCCGATCAGATGAAATGCTGTGTTTTCAATTGTCAATGACTGCAATTAAAGTTGTTGTTTCAATCTGTCTTCTGCTGCTAACTGCACATATAGAGCCAGTTTTGATACAAACTCAAGATCTTTACTGTAGTCATAAATCCTTAATTGTAGTGGTATGAACACATTGCAAACAACAGACTTTCTGCTTAGGGAATGAAAACATGACAACTAACTACAGTGGGGAGGGGTTTTTTAGAAGTGGCCTTAGAATGATCAGGTTCTAAAATTTATTCAGATAATCCAAAGCAACATTGATATATGGTCACATGCATGCAGATTGATTGGGGGGTGGAAGGTGGCACTAATTGTCAAGTTCCTTTGCACAGCCTTTACTGTCACCTTGATTAATTTGCTGAGCCATGCTTCTTTCTTTCAGTGTGGTGTGACTTCATTTGGTCTTTTTTTTGCAATTTGGGATGCATTGCTGGGTTTAGAAGTTTGCGTAACTCAGGCTCTGGATCAGCTGACTCAGCTGCACTATGTCTTTTTAGCAATCTCATACAGCTAATTCCTGTATGTAACGTAGCCTCAGGGTCAGTGGTTGAGTTCTTCAGCTTCTGAAACTGAAAACTCAGACTGATTCCTAACATTAAAGGATCTGTCTAATAGGAGTTGGGCAGATGTGCTCTCTTCATTGAAGTCTGTACAAGTTCATCAGCCAGAACAGTCTTAGTCTCATTCCAAATCTGAATCTTGATTCCAGTCAGTCCACTTTACCTAGAACAATTTGCAATTGAAGCCCCATAAAAATATTCCCCTAAAAGAAGTTGAGTAATATGATCAGTTGAGAGAGGGCCTCTTAAGAACAGGCAACTCAACACCTCTTTCACTTACTTCCTCTATCAAAAAGGCATTAATAATATCCTGAAACCATTCCCCCTCCTGATTGCCTACAGTACCTAAGGGTGTGGATTCATCCCACAGGTTTCATAGCTCGCACTGAAAAGTATCGTATACACTTTCTTGTGGTCAACAGTTCAAAAGATAATATTGCCAAGACATTGCTGCAATATCATCTGCATATGGTCTGGCAAATACTGATAGTCTAAACATTCTTAGACCAAATACTGCTGTTGGATAGTACACCAGCAACAGCCCCAAAGTGTGCCCAACTTCAGATGATGCCCAAATGATACTCAAGTTATTTCCAAATTGGAATAAAATCCCTAGCAGCACGAGTCTTCTATTTTTAAGAATTCTGACCATATGAAATAATGGAACTCTGGGGCTTGTTTCTGTTCCCTCATGATGAGTTCCAGAGTAGATGGAACAGATTTGTGTGCTGAATGCTACCTACTATTAAAACTCAGAAAACTGGGCCTATTCAATATTATCATAAATAACATCATAAAGTCCTACGGGAGACAATGGAAATTTTGCTCTTATCTAACTGAAAAATTAGATTAAATTAGAATGTACTATCAAACCTGACAATTGTCTTTTCAAGTTCTTTAAATAAACCTCTTCACTTAATAGAGTACTGAAAGTGCTCAACTCTTTAAAATCTCTTTCAATTAATCCACACTGTGATTTGGTTTTGGGTTTTTTTTAAATAATCCCTTTATTTGATTTTAGCAGTTACTATTCCTTCCTCTTTTCTTTCCTTCCATAGACTTATACCATATGCAAGCATAACAAAAGCAACTTTGTTGTCCCAATTGCTGGCTGCAGAACTAATTGAATGCATATCATTAACTTTACAAGATATCAAAGTACACACAGAACACCCTTGTACATCAAATTCAACAAACCAAAACACTGTCTGTACGTCAAGATTGCCAATACGAACATCTCTGTATAAAGTACAGGCACATTTATATCTTTGCAATACTTATCTGCAAAATAAATCAGAGTTCTCTCTCTACTACATGAACTCTAATTTCCCCATAGCAAAGTCGCTGTTGTTGTTGATTTTTTAATGGCAGGAGCTTGTTGGCTGCCAGGAATGAAGCTTTGAGCAGGTTTCTTCTGTCTGATCATGTGTTTAATTGTATGCCCATCCCCCACCTCAAGTCTAAAGCATTAATAGCTAGGGCATGACTGGCTAGATTGGAAAATGGGTGGAAAAAAGAACCCAATTACACCACAAAACTATTGCCCAATTGTACTGCTCCGAACAGTCAAAACTCTCAAAACTAGCTCCTGAAACCATCGTGTTATATTACAGAAAATTTGCAATTAAATAATTTTGCACATCTCTAATGATAGCTTCTGTGAGGAAAATTAAATTATACAGGAGTCTTCCATTACACTTTATTTCCTAATTTTAAACAAATTCTTCAACATATTGCTTTGTATTTTTTTAATGTTTTGGCATTATTCAAATCACTTTAGAGCTTAAGAATGTAGAAATATTTAAATTTCATATAAATTGCTTACAAGGAAAGAATATATAACTCTCCCAAAACTTATGGCAATATCCACAGAGGCATCCACAGGATCCAGAATTTTCATCAAAATGACAAAAACTGTCACACTGTATGCACCAATCCTTTCATGCAATTTATATACAAAAAGTCAGAACTCATTTTATATCAGTGCATCATCCCTTCCCTCAGTCCCCTCGGCATAATTTTGGTTTAAATCAAACATGAGCCCTAAAAGTGATAGATAACTGAAATTACATATAGACTGACCATTGCTGTGTCTTTCTTTGCATGAAGTTAATTCAAATATGTGTTTGTATATTGCTAGTGATATTGAGCTTGTGTAAATGCGAAGACTACTAATACTGTACGCCGTGTTGGTTTTTTTAAGCTTTGGTACATTTGTGCATACTCTTTTGCCTTCCTGTTGTATTGGGGTTCCAAAATATTTAAAAATGTCAGAACATAGACAATGTTGTTTTGTGATTTTCAGTGAGCTTTCCTTATCTTTCTGTGTTGCTAGTCTTCTGCTCTGTTTAATTTTTCTTGACTTGAGGCCTGTATATGTGTGACTGTTCTTTGTCAGGTTGTGAGCTTTTCATTATTTCTTGTTGGCAAAAGAACAGCTTATTTTATGGTACTGTGCAATCTCTCTTTCCCAAATCAATGCACCATAGTAAGAGTATTATTAAGTGCAATGCTATATTGCAGGGCAATAATTTCAAAGTAATTTTTGTAATAACAAAACAATGCTTCATAGTGAACACACAACATATCTGTACTGGGTTACCAAGCTTCTTCTGGTCTTTCCAGAGGAACAGTAGGCCTGCTCTGTTAAAGAACTAAATATTTGTTAACTGCTAAACTAGGTGCTAACAGAAAGACTGTCAATGAGCGATTAGTTCCCTTTGTTCTCTGCATGCTGGCTGTATGTCTCAGGGGTTTATTTAACAATACTAAGATGAAGAGGAGTTTCCAATTCAATCTGCTTTAATATGGGTCTCTTTTGTACTGAGCTGGAAATGAAGCACATTATCTATCTAAAGCATATGGGTGCGAATCTAATTAAACTAATTGCAATAGTAACTGACTGAATAGTCTAAAGCTTCAAAAAGGTAAGGGTATCAATCAGCAATAGAATAACTATTTAACTGAAAAATAAAATTAGAAGATAAATACATTGGAAAAGAAAGAACGATACAATGTACAAAAGCAATGAATACATAGGATTTGTAAGATCTCATGTTAGCCCCTAACTAAACTATTATACAAAAAAATATGTTACTTCAGCCAATCAAGAATTTAGTTTAGAGTCCGCTGTAACTTACAAAAGATCAAGTTAAATGGCAGCTAGACCCTAAAATTCAGGAGCTCAATTCTAAGCAATTCTTTTCGGTTTAGCACCTTAGCAATTGCAAATATCTTGTATTTGTTCACTGCTAGTGATGCATCAAGTACTTGAATATACAAAATATGCAGCTATAAAAGGTTCTATATTTATGAAGCAAAATATTGCCCTTTGACAATGACTATTTTTCAAGATTAGAAAAATCCAGGCCAATAAAGAATAGTTCTTAATAAACTTGGGACCTATAATATGTAGTTTCCTCATTAAACTAGGAGATAAAAAAAATATCATGGAGAGCTATTTATGCCAGAATTCTAGTGGTAAATGCATCATATAAAAGGTAAGATTAAAAATACTAGATTATCTATCCAAAAATTTGTCCATAACAGTAAGAATAAAAACTAGGTCACAATGAAATAACTACACATTTGAAGAACATAAGAGAAATTAAACTCTAAAAGGCAATGTTTGCCCATTTAATTGCTATTTAGAAAGCATCCAATTTATATCTATTGATGGACACTTTAAACTCATGAGATGACAAGCTATAATATAAACTCATGAGATGACAAGCTATAATATAATATAAACTCATGAGATGACAAGCTACATTTAACACACACAAAAAAAAAACAAATCAGCATTTGTCTGGCTTGGTGAAGTGTGCACTAGCCAGCGGGGTTGACCCTAATTCCTGTTTTCTGCTTCAAGGCCCATGTAATCCCTAGCAGAGAAGCTCTGCAACTTTTTTTTTTCAATACATCTTAGTTTGGCACATATTCTGTGACCATGTAACCCATCCTTAAAAACAGATGGGAAAGCAACTAAATCACAACAGATGAATGATAAATCAGGAAATGACTTTCATGTGCTTCTCACTATGGGATAGGGTAAAAATATTTAAGCTTCATCGTATTTGTTTACTATTGCTCTATTCATTTGTGATTACCTTCAAATAGTTCACAAGCCAGAAGCAAAGGGTTCATTTTAGTAAAGGCAGTGAGGGATACTACAGATAACAAAAATGCATTGTAACTTATGTATTATCAGCTTTAAAAAGTGATAAACTTATTACAAAAGGAAATACACTTTCTTACCTGAAGACTAATGATGTCAGCATTACAACTCAAAATTTCCTGCATTATAGCTTTTTTCCTGTATTCCCAGTTCAGTGCCCATGATGGGCAATATCCATATAGCTGCCGAGTAGCATATTTATCACACAGAACATTGTAACACATGACAGAGAACAGAGCTGGAGAGAGAAAAAGTTTCACTTTTTTTTCACTATAAATAAGTAAGCAAGTAAGTAAGTAAATATTCTAATAAATATAATTGTAAATATTTTTCTAAACTGTACTTCAATTTATATTTAAAAAGCAAGTATATCAAACAGATAGCAAACCTTACTACCTCCACCCCACATTTCTGCTTTTCCCGCCCATCTTTAAATCTCACATTACTGTATTTACATTGTTTCATTATTTTACTACTATTATATTTACACTTCTTTTTATTTCTCTGTTTTTATTGTTATAAGCTGTCCAGAGTAGTTCCACAGTCAGATAGCCAGGAGATAAACTTAACAAACAAACAAATACTAAATTATGGAATGCAACTCATATTCTATGTTTTGGTTTAACTGCTGACCAAATCTTCTAAATTAAACTACTTTATATCATAGCTTTTGTGAAATTGTTATTTTTAAACTATTTAAACAATTCAATTTTTATATCAGAAGAGAATATACATTTTTTAACCTAAGTAAAACAAAATAAACATATACCAACCCCGTTTGGCATTTAAAATTGTACTGCTACACAACCGTCTTTAGAATAAATTGCAAAATTTTGCAAAATCTTTTTAACAGCCAACCCAAGACCACTTTATCTTAAGAACTAAAGAAACATTTTTCTAGAAAAAAGATAATGTTTATATTCATAAATACTCTTACTCTATTTCAGACTTAAAATAACTGATATTTTGTTTCATGATTAGCCTCAAGCTACTAATAAGCATATGCACCTCTAAAATGGAAGGACATGTTTGAAGAAATTGGTCAAGTGAAGCTACTAAAAAGATTGCTTCACTATTACCTGTTGGTCTTGTCCTATCTGGTTCTTGCAGCATAATCCAAGATCTGGGAGGAGGCTGTTCTGTTGAAACTAATGAGGAAAAACAAAAATACCTCAATTATAGAGTATTTATGATAAAGAATACACATATATGTATTTGGAAAGCACTACTTACTTCTTTTTGCAGTACCTGCCAGATTATCAAGCAAATAATTCAGTAGCCTTCTTGTTCCATCTGGTTCCTGATAAAGATTCAGAATGTCCTGTGTAAGTGGATTTCCTGTATAGATGTTTAGACAAAAGGAAAAATAAAAGCTCAAGAACACAGATTTAAGTGTTTTATTATTAGGGCTAGTATCTGGGAAATTCAATACAAAACACCAGAAGTCAATTCATTACTGAAAACCTGAGGTTCTCACTTCATAAAATTATTAGTAAACCAGATTGGATTCATCTAAGGCAGGAGTGGGCAATTACGGCTCCTTCATGACTTGTGGACTTCAATTCCCAGAATTCCTGAGCCAGCATGAAGTCGTTGAAGTCCACGAGTCATCAAGGAGCCATAATAGCCCATCCCTGAGCTAAGGGGAGAAGGGGAGAGAAGAAATTCAAACACTACTTTGGTTCAGGCATAACAAAAAAATAAGACTGATTTAGTGCCTTAAAAAGGGGAAATTTTAAAACAGAAATAGAATGCAGTACAAAGATATTTATGAACATAATTTAAAGCTGCTTAAATTTAGCCTTGTTTATTTAATATCAGACAGAAAATGATGGCTGCTGAAAATCAAAACAAATGAACAATGAAAAATGGAGAAAAAATACAAAAGGAAAAATGCATACCTTTCAAACCCAAGGTCTGTAACTGGAACAGTTTTCCCAGCTCAAATGGTAGAACCCGTAACAGGTTGTTATTTAAATGGAGTTCCCTGATAATAAGTCACATAAAGACAGAAGTAGTAAGATAACATATTTAATTAAACTAAACCATTCAGTGAAAAATAGAAACAATATTAAAGCACACACCAAAAAGATAAGAAGCTTGAACCATGAGGATTAGGAAAATTGGACACTACAGAATATAATGATTAATAAAATAATACTAAACACAATTAATTAAAACAAACCTGCTTGTGTTATAAAAAATAATCCTATTATACTATTAAGAAAGTAAAACAATGAAGCAATAATTCCTAAGCCTGCATTACTAAAATGATTTAAGGAGCTAATACGGCCGCGCGGCCGCGCGGGTAATTATGGGAGATCCTAGGAACTCCCATGTTACACCTCTCCTGCGCGAGCTGCACTGGCTACCTGTGGCCTTCCGGGTGCAATTCAAGGTGCTGGTTCTCATCTTCA